>VIAB01001344.1:39444-49589 GCA_009801035.1 Oophaga pumilio
CGACCGCCACTGCCCCGCTCCATCCCGCGGCTGTGGCCTGTACGTGCCACCCGCAGTCACCACGACCATGCTCAACACTGCGGCTGCGGCCTGTATGTCAAGGTCCGCGGCTTCCACCACCTCGCTTCCGAGAGGGGCGGTCCCAACACTGAGGAACTCCTCTAGGGCCTGTTGCGCCCCTTCTGCATCTGGGCCCAGCGGCTGAGACACCTCCCGGATACCTCCCGGACAACAACTCTGCAGGATGTCAGGGAAGGATAAGTGACACTCCGTTAATTGTTCATTATAGTTCCAGTTCTTGTAGTCGGCCATATCGTGGTCATATAGTTGTCGGCACCTGCCAAGTAGTTGTATATTGAGTTATTTGTGTATTATTGTCTAACTTCCCTGCGAGGAGAACTATTGTCAGCTTACCAGTTATCCATATAACCCCTATATAAAGGTTGAATTTAAGCTTGCTCTGTCTCCGGCTCGTCACTGCAGTACATTTGGCGTATTCGGCAGGATGCAGTCTCCGAGCGCGAGCGGGGAAGCTGCCGACCAAGTGGGCAAGGGTGGCCCCCGGTCCAGCTTATCTTTAGGGGGCCATGCTGAACAATTTGCCCAAGTTCACAGGCAGTAATACCATGCTGTGGAGCTGGATGGAACGAATGCGGGGGTTGTTCAGGATGCACCCGATGACCCCTGATCTGGAGGCTGAGGTGGCCCTAATTGCATTGGACGGGGAGGCCCGGGACTCCGTGATGTTAAGACCCCCGGGACAATGAAACACTTTTGTCCGGGTATTACAGATCTTGGAGGAGACCCACGGGGACCCCACTGATGTAGGAGAACTGAGAACATGGTTGTTCAGCTGCATGCAGGGGGAGGGGGAGACGGTCACACAATATATGAATGTGCTGCAGGAGCAATACACGGCCATTGAGCAGAAGGATGGGGTAGGCGTGGGGCCCATTCACATAACCCTACGTGACCTCTTGGTGACAGGACAGCGGGACCTCCTTGCGGGAGCAGGTACGGGTGAACCCGCGTCTGACCTTCTCCGAGATATGGAGTGAGGCACGCACACGAGAACGAGAACAGAGGGTGACAGTCCCCGTAGGGAAGGCGCGGAGCACTGAAGCCTCCGTGAACTCCATCAGTGAGCCCCAGTGGATGGAGGAAATGCGACAGGAGCTGAAGAGTATCAGAGGCATATTGGCTGAGGTGAAGAGAAGGGCCGAAGCTACGAATAGCTGGCCGGGGCCTAGCACGGCAACTTTGAGCCCCCGTAACCCACAGGGTGGCCGGCCTCCGCGATCCCTCGCTTGCTTTGATTGCGGTGAAGTGGGCCACTTCCCCAAGAGTGCCCTCGGTGTGGGAAGTACCCGCCCCGGCGGCCATTAAACTAGAGAGCTCTGAGCTGGGGGGACGCCGCTCGGAGACAGAACCCACAATGCGGGGTGGTGGAAGTCCCGAGGATCTAGTTGCGAAGTGTCCGCTGATTTGAGCGGAGTTTGAAGGCCGCGTGGTGCGCTGCCTGTTGTATATGGGGTCGCAAATTACCACCATGCCAGAGACTTAAGCCCCTGTCACACTAAGCGAGATCGCTAGCGAGATCACTGAAGCATCATCGATTTTGTGACGCAACAGCGACCTAGCCAGCGATCTCACTTAGTGTAACACGCAGCGACGATCAGCCCCCTGCTGGGTATCGCTGATCGTTGTTGAATGTCCTGGCCATTTTTTCGTTGCTGGTGTCCTGCTGGCCAGCGCGCATCACTGCGTGTGGCAGCGGGAGACCAACGATCAGCGAGCTGGTATCCAATGTACTTATCGGGTAACCAAGCACCGCGCGGCACCTAGTTACCCGATATGTACCCTGGATACTGGCTCCCAGCTTCTGCTGTAGAGCGCGGAGAGCCGGTATCCAGGGTACATATCGGGTAACTAGGCGCCGCGCAGCCCTTAGTTACCCGATGTGTACATTGGATACCAGCGTGCTCGTTGGTCCTGATCGCTGGTGAGTCTGCCCATGTGACAGCTCACCAGCGATCAGCTAACGATGTCCCAGCGATCCCATCCACGTCGTATCTTTGGTGGGATTGCTGGGATATTGAAGAGTGTGACGGGAGCCTTACTTCTGGCAGCACTTCCCCGAAGCCACAAGGCCCCAGTGCGGGTCCGTGATAAAGCTATTGGCTGCCAATCCCCGTCGTCGGAGTAGCATGGATGCCGATCTCGATGTGCGGCAAGCAATTGGGCCAACGAGGCGTGGTCCTGACTCGGGGAGACGCGGGCGATAAACACGCTGTGACCCTGGGCATGAATATATTAAAGGAGTTCGGCAGTCTTCTCCTCAGTAAACCAGCCCAAGAGACTTTGAAACAATGGAGCCCCCGAACTCTTCAAGGGCAAATATTCCAACAGCTGGTGTGGGGGCCGCGAGTCCAAGAGGCCTGCCAGGAAGGGGAGGTGCTGGGAAGGGTGATTGCGCCTGCGGCTCCTCAGCTCATGCTACCTCCAGGACAGACAGTTATCGCTCTGCCCGTCTGGGCCCATGTACCTCTGGAAGTAGTAGAGGTGCAGGTGGAGCCATGCTTCTCCGAGCACTTACCCCCCGAGCTCCTGGTGGCTCGTACCCTGGCCACCGTAAGGAAGGGGACAGTCATTGCGCGCTGTGTCAACCTGGAAGACAAACACATCATCCTAAAACTTTGCGCTGAAATGGCAAAACTGATAAAACCCCCAGCGTTACAGCTGGGAGTGAGTCTAAGGGACCCCTGGGCCATAACTGTGCACTCCATCCTGACCGCAGTGCCCCCGCCTGAGCAGACATTGCGAGCAATCTTTGAGAAAATGCGAGCGGAACTCTCCGGACTAGGGCCGGCCCAAATACACCAGGTAAAAGCTCTCCTGGGCCATTACCAAGAGGTATTCGCTAGCCACGAGGATGACTTCGGGTGCACCACAGCCATTACGCACGGCATTCCCACTGAAGTGACAGCCCCCATCAGGGAACGATATCGGCAGATCCCTCTGCAGTTATACCAAGAAGTGAAGACACTGCTGAGCCAAATGCTGTTAAAGGGGGTTATCCGGGAAAGCCAAAGTCCCTGGGCAGCCCCCATTGTATTGGTGCGGGAAAAGGACGGCACACTGCGGTTCTGCGTGGACTACCGGAAGCTGAATGCCTGCACCATCAAAGACTCATATCCGCTTCCCCGCATAGAGGAGTCCCTGTCGGCCCTGGGACAGGCAAAATATTTCTCTACCTTGGACTTGGCCAGTGGATACTGGCAGGTACCAATGTCGGTAGAAGATCGTGCAAAAACCGCCTTCATCTTGCCCATGGGACTGTTCGAATTCAATCAAATGCCGTTTGGACTGGCCAACGCCCCCGGAACCTTCCAGCGACTAATGGAGCGGTGCCTGGGTGACCTCAACTTCGAAGCCACCCTGATATACTTGGACGACATCATCATCTACGCCGCCACATTTGAGGACCACTTGCATCGTCTGGGTCAGGTGCTCAGCCGGCTGCAAAAATACAGGTTGAAGTTGAAGCCCCAAAAATGCCATCTGTTCTGCACACAAATTGAGAATCTGGGGCATGTCGTTTCCGCCGAGTCTCTGGAGAAGGTCGCTGTGATACGGGAGTGACCTACCCCCGAGACGGTGAAGGATGTGCGGGCCTTTTTGGGACTGGCTGGATATTACCGTTGCTTCGTGAAAAATTTCGCCTGCCGAGCCCGAGCCCTGCAAGACCTACTAAAAGGAACCCCAGCCGATGCTAACAGCTGGAAGGTCCAATGGCGTGAACCACAGGAGGAAGCTTTCCGAGACCTCAAGACCGCACTCTCGGAAGCCCTGGTGTTGGCCTACGTGGATTTCTCGCAACCGTTTACTCTGCACACCGACGGGAGCTTGCACGGGCTGGGGTCTGTGTTGTCACAGATGCAGTACGGCCGAGAGAAGGTGATCGCCTATTGCAGCCGGTCACTTCACGACTCCGAACGCAATCCTCACAACTACAGCTTCTTTAAGCTCGAGCTCCTGGCGGTGGTGTGATGGAGAGATTCGCAGACTACCTAGCGGGTCCCGAGGTGGTGGTACGTACTGACAACAACCCACTAGCCCACCTCGAAAATGCCAAATTGGGGGCCCTGGAGCAACGGTGGGTGGACAGGATGGCCAAGTTTAAATACAAAATCATTTACAAAAGAGGAGCGGAGAACGTCCACGCCGACGCCTTGTCCCGAATCCGACACACCGTCCCAGGACGGAGCCAGGATGAAGAGTTAGAAGGGGAAGAAACACCATTTTCCTCAAACCCCGCCGAAACGACGGCAGTGACAAGAGAACAGTCCCGTGCGGGACCCACTGGGGGCATTCTAGAGCTGTCCCGGGACGAATGGATACGCCAGCAACAGGAAGATCGGGAAATCGGCGCCCTACGCAGATGGGTCACCATGAAACAAATGCCCAATGATGCTCAAAGAAAGACGCTCTCTAGAGACACGGTACTACAGCTCCGTCAATGGGAGAAACTGGTGATCAAAAACGGACTATTGTACCGAAAAACGGCACTACCCGCAGAACCAACTGCAGCATGGCAGGTGGGGGTGCCGTGGGCCCAACTAACTGAAATTGCTCAGGAAGCTCATGAAAAAGTGACTCATTTCAGGGCACAAAAGACTTTCCAGTGGCTACAGCGAATAGCCTACCATCCCCGGTTACAAACCGAAGTGGAAGAAGTTTGCCGAACGTGCCACCAATGCGAGCTGACTAAACCACCAGAGCAACGAGCCCCTATAAAAACGATAGTAACAACAGCACCCCTCGAGCTACTAATGGTAGATTACTTAACCATCGGTCCGGCCCACCAGGGGTATGAGCACTACCTAGTTATGGTGGACCATTTTACCAAGTTCGCCGTGGTGACCCCCACCAGGGACCAAACAGCACCTACGCTATCTGTAAAAACTTTATTCAAGTGTATGGCTGTCCTCTACATATTCACTCGGATCAGGGTGCCTGCTTCCTGGGAAAAGTAATGGAAGAACTAGATCGTCTGTACGGCATTGACAAATCCCGGACCACACCATACCTTCCGAAGGGGAACGGGGCCTGCGAATGGTTTAACCAGACCCTAATCCAAATGTTACGTACCCTGGAGGACAATCGAAAAACCCGTTGGCCGAGTACATCCCCGAACTGGTCTGGGTATATAACAACCAGGTACATCGAGTCACTGGCTACACCCCATACTTTCTAATCTTCGGCCGAGAAGGCAAAGGGATCACCGAGGTGGAGTTGGACCCAGATGAGGAATGACCATGGGTAGAGGTCCCCTCATGGGTCCGAGATCACCAGTATCGTCTGCAGACCCGACACCGTCTAGTACAAACGAAACTCCGAGACCTGGAACACCCAGGGAAAGCCTCATCACAACCCGCTGAATTCTGAAAAGGGGATTGCATACTCGTTCGATGACCAGCACCCCCGAAACAAATTAAACAAATTGGGGCACCGGTGGGAAGAAAGCCCCTACCTAGTACTACGACGAATAAGTCCAGATGGGCCGGTATATGAGATACAGTCTGAAAAAGAAGGGGACCACCCCATCCGAACAGTACACCGCAATATGTTGTGGCTCTGTATATCTGCGGACCCTGAGCAGGCCGATGCCTCTCCTCAGGCCCCAGATCCTCTGCTAACCGTTTGGGATAATGAAGATGAAGAGGACCTTCCTGTAATATCAGCGTTCACTCCCAGGGCCAGTGCCCCGATGGCCCCAGTCACCCAACCACCTCCCACCACCCCAGAGGACTCCACCACGACCATCGAACCTCGACGCTCCGAGCGGTCTACAGCAGGAAAACCCCCTGAACGATATGAGAAAGATCAGTTAGTGTGGCAGAAACAACTTCAGCACCAAAACGAAATCACGAACCCTCCCAAACCCTCGCTCGAGGACTGGCGAGCAAAAAGGATGGGGGAGTGTAGGAGAGAGAGCCCCCGCTGTGTAACCGGGCCGGAACTAAGGGGGCTGTCACTTAGGTTCCCAGGGGGTATGTTCCCGGGGGAAGTAGTTACAGGGCGACACAGAGACTCTTCCGGAAAGTACGGGGGTGGGGCGACTATAAAAGGAGCACAGGAGACCAACAGGGGGCACTCGACACGGAGGAAGACAAGAGGCAGAAAGGAGGAGCCTGAGTGGCACTGGAGAGCAGGGGAGAGCCAGCGTCTTCGAGAGAGAGAGGACGGGGGCTCACCTAACCCAGGGAGAGGACGGTACTGAGCGATGCGAGGAAGAGACACAGCGCTGACACCCACAGCCGCCGCTGCCCTGCTCCACACCGCGGCTGCGGCCTGTGCGCTGCCACCCGCAGCCGCCACTGCTCCACTACATCCCGCGGCTGCGACCTGTGCGCTGCCACTACTCCTCTCCATCCCGCGGCTGTGGCCTGTACGCGGCCACCTGCAGTCGCCATGACCACGCTCCACACAGCGGCTGCAGCCTGTACGTCAAGGTCCGCAGCCACCACCTCTCCTCCGAGAGGGGTGGTCCCCACGCTGGGGAACTCCTTTAAGGGCGGTTGCGCCCCTTCTGCACCTGGGCGTAGGAACGCCCGAAGCCTCCGACAGCTCCTCGTTAGCTGGGCCCAGCGGCTGAGATACCGAATGGACATCTCTCGGACAACTCTGCAGGACGGCAGAGAAGGATAAGTGACACTCCTTTAATTATTCATTATAGTTCTGGGACTTGTAGTCGGCCATATCACAGCCATATAGTTGTCGGCACCACCCGAGTAGTCATATATCGAGTTATTTGTGTATTATTGTCTAACTTCCCTGCGAGGAGAACTATTGTCAGTTTACCAGTTTTCCATATAACCCCTATATAAAGGTTGAATTTAAGCTTGCTCCGTCTCAGCTCGTCACTGCATCCTGCATACCTGCGAGTACCATATCTGTGTACAGGTGATACAGTGATCAACGGTTACATTATAGACAGGAGTGCTGTATATAGTGTCAGTGTACAGGTAATACAGTGACTCACCAGTGACATTATACACATGAGCTCTGTACATAGTGTCAGTGTACAGATAATACTGTGATATCCAGTGACATTACACACAGGAGCTACATATAGTGTCAGTGTACAGGTAATACAGCGATCAACCGTGACATTATATACACTGGAGCTCTGTATATAGTATCAGTGTACAGGTAATACAGTGATCAACGGTTACATTATATACAGGAGCTATTTATAGTGTCAGTGTACAGGTAATACAGTGATCAACGGTGACATTATATACACTGGAGCTCTGTATATAGTGTCAGTGTACAGGTAATACAGTGATCAACGGTTACATTATACACAGGAGCTCTTTATATAGTGTCAGTGTAAAGGTAATACAGTGATCAACGGTTACATTATACACAGGAGCTCTGCATATAGTGTATAGCGCACAGATAATACAGTGATCACCAGTGACATTATACACAGAAGCTCTGTATATAGTGTCAGTATACAAGTAATACAGTGATTACCAGTGACATTATACACAGGAGCTCTTTATATAGGATACAGTGTAAACTGTAAGTGTACAGGTAATACTCACCAGTACTACTCTCTAGTTGAAGTTCTTCATCCTCGCTTTTCTTCTTTATCCATATAGTCATCACTTCTTCCAGCCAGGACCCATCTCTGCAGAAAATAGCATACAGTTATCTAGAGCACCGCTTCCATTGCACATTCCCCACTTGTTCCCCAACTTCTACACTACGCAGCTGAATACAGCAGGAGACTGCAAGGAAAGGGGTCTAGCCCATTTTTGCTCTCACTGAAGAGCTTGAAGAAGAGTTTCAATGCTCATTTCATTTGGTGTGCTTTTGTGCTGGTGTGGCGGCGCGGTCTGGAGTCATGGGGACTCAGTCTTGCAACATGGGTGCTGTGAGGCACCAGGCCATCTGCCCTGCATGTGCATTGTCGCTGTGGCCGTGGTCGGCGCACGGCTCTTCTCTGTTAGGGCGGTAGGACCCACTACGAGGTTTGCCGTGACATGGCATTGGGCTTCATACAGTCTGATCATATATAATTATTTATTATGCAACCCATCAGCCAAAATATAAATTGTAATCCACCACTGTGCCACCACTAACTGTAAATAGCCACTTTCCACACCCAATAAATATATAAATTAATTAGCATTTGTACTCTTACCCCAATTCAAAACCAGTCACACTCCTGAATCAATGCCCCTCCACTCTGTACCTCCCACTCCCCTGATTCATTATATTTACATGCCACCTTTGGCTTCAATTCATTATGTCCTCTCTCTCCCACCCCTACCCTCAGTGCATCTTCATTTGTTCTCCCCCATGATCAATTTATCATTTACTCTCCCCTAGCCTAAATTCATTATCATTTGCTTCCCCCATCCCCTAGTCTCAATTCATTACCATTTTCTCTCTCCCCACCCTCAATGCATCATCATTTATTCTCCACAATCTCAATTCATTATCATTTGCTGTCCCCATTGACCTGTCTCAATTCATCATTTTTTCTCCCCCATTCTCAATTCATTATCATTTGCTGTACCCCACCCTCAATTCATCATTATTTGCTTTCCCCACACCCCATTCTCAATGTATCATTTGCTCTCCCCACCTTCAATTCATCATTTGCTGTCCCCGCCACTAATTTATCATTATTTGCACTTTGCCACCTCAGTACATCAGCATTCACTGTCCCACATCCACAATTCATCATCATTTGCTCCCACCCAAGCACATTTAATTAATTTTATTAAAAAAAAAATTCATACTTACCTCTCACGATTGCCTGCAGGCGCAACTCTGCTTCTGGTGTCATGGAGAGTGGCGCGCATAGGTGACGGTGCATACATGATGACGTCATTGCGTACGTGCTGTTATCAGCACATCACAGAAGAGGCAGAGGGACTTCCTGGGAGCTGCACATCGCAGGAAGGCTCCCTGCGTCGGTACCCACTACTTCATTATACCCTGGGATCCGGTGAGCAAAAACACAAGAGGGGGAGCCCGTACTGAGTTCAGACCCCCTCTTTACTTCTGCTCACCGGGCCCCATACAACAGTAAAGACAGTAATGCCTTGATGGAGGCCCTGTATAGAGTTTATGAACCCTTCTGATTTCTCCATATTAGGGCGTAAATTTGATCTAAAATAACATCAGATTTTAACATAAGTGCTGAAAGTAGAAAAATAAAAGCAAATCAAACAAACTGGCCAAAAATATTAGACTTTGTAATTTTTTTTTATTGAGGAAAATAATACAATAGCAAGTGTGAGAGTGGCAAAATTATGTGAACCTTTAGGAATAGCAGATAATTTGAATGTGAAATTAGAGTCCGCTGTTTTCAATCAATAGGATGACAATCAGGCGTGAGCGGGCGTACCTGTTTTATTTATTTTTATAAGTGTTTATTGGAACACTCAAAGATATTTCAAAAGACCATCAGAATGGAAAAACTACCTCTAAAAGTTTGGACTCTATCAATCCATAGACAGATTGTATGTAAATGGAGGAGATTTAAGACCACTCCCACCACTCCTCCATGTGTGATAGACCAATAGGGATGACTCCAAGAGCAAGGCATATAAGCATATATTCATGCGTAGTGTAGTTGGCGCTTTTTCTCTGCATAAAATTTGCAGGCCATGGCCAGTAAGCAGCAATTCAAATTAAGCATGTTTCGGTGCAGTTTTAATGTGTTTTTGATGCAATTTTTATGTCTTTTTTAGTGTTAAGACATTTTTTTCTCAGTAGGGAAAAACTGCAATAAAAACATTGAGGGAATTGATATGCTGATTTTTTTTTTAATACCACAAGGAAAAAAATACAGCATGTGAATGAGATTTTAGAAATCACATTCATTTCCCTGTTACTTTAACCCCTTTCTGTCATCCGACGTATTATCCCGTCCATGGTACCTGGGCCCGTATGACCAGGGACGGGATAGTACGTCGCATGGCACAGGGAAGCATCGCGCAGGGATGGGGCTCCATGCGTGCTCCCCTGAGACCCTCAGAACAGCGCGATGTGATCGCGCTATTCTGAAGCCCTCCGCCCTGCAAGACCCCGGATCCAAGATGGCCACCGTGTCCTGCAGG
>VIAB01001344.1:88391-101792 GCA_009801035.1 Oophaga pumilio
GTGGAGATCAAACCTGGCCCGATTGGGTCTTTGTGGAGGGCCAACTCTATATCTCAGGCCCAGAGCCATCACCGACTCGGGAGTTGCACTGTCAGATGCTGGAGGTCACGCAGATATTTTTTATGAGTCCATACCTACAAAGATGTGCTCATAATTCATAATCCTAGAACGGAGCCATCGTGGCTGGGATATACAATGGATGTGTTTTCTGTGTGTAGCTGGCAGGTATAATCTAATTGAAGCCCTGTTTTGGCCTTATCTCATTATCATACTAACAGACCTTGCTATTCAACATTGGAGCAGTAAATCCTGTTTTGAGCCTGAATTACTTAGCATACTAATAGACCTTTTTATTCACAGTGGACACTAAACCCTGTTGTATTGAATATGCCCACAGGCCATGGGGGATAGGTGCAGTTTAGCTGCTGTGAATCTGTGAATTCAGACAAAATAGCACCTGGGAACAGACAAAATGGCGGCTGGAACAGACAAAATGGCAGCTGGAACAGGCCGTATCCAAGATGTTGGCTGTTCCATCATCACACCTGTGTTGCTGATTTTGTAGGATGGCCGCAGGAAACTCTAGCAGTGTTGTAATGTAGTTCATGATAAATGGTGACAGTCTTCTTCTGTAGGCGCTGTGCATGCTGCTTAGTTGAGACTTCGCTGATTTCCTGGAAAATGGTGATCTCACCGTTTTGCACTCGGGGTTTACTTGTGTAATTGTAGTGATCATAAGTAGAGTTGAGCAAGTGTTTCAAAATTCGGTTCCGATTACGATCGGCAGCAAATATTGTTTTTGCAAACAGCCGAACGTCATTGGAGTCAATGGGAGTAGAAATGAATGAATATATTTGGAACTGATCATCAAACATAAATTCGGCACAAATAGGCTACCAATATGGCACGAATATGGCAAATTCAGATTTGGCGACACATTTGCTCAACTCTAATCATAATCAAACCTCATGATTTCAGCAGAACCCACAAGTCATCCAATGTGTATGGGGTCTCTCGACTCTTATTTCACAGGTAATGTCAAGGGAGAAAAGACTTGGACACTTTAAATTCAACCATACTTTGGCACTCATTGGTGGCAACCCGCCACCAAAGGTGTTTGGCCACAGCTTTCTCTCTTCTCCCCATTGACAACACATGAACTTTTGGTCAAAAAATATTGTGTTTGGGAGAGGTGGAAGACATCACTGTTGGCTGACAGCTACACTACTCACAAAAAGTTAGGGATATTTGGCTTTCTGGTGAAATTTATGGAAAGCGCAAAAAGTTAGACTGCAGTAGTATTTTATCATGAATGTCGTGCACGTAATCCCTTCAGCACCTTGGGACTTTTATGTTTTTCGCTTTCGTTTTTTTACTCCCCTTCTTCCCAGACCCATAACTTTTTTATTTTTCCTTCAATGTGGCCATGTGAGGTCTTATTTTTTTGCGGGATGAGCTGTTCTTTTGAACGACACCATTGATTTTGCCATATAGTGTACTAGAAACAGGAAAAAAAATTCAGTTTCGGTGAAATTGCAAAAAAAAGTGCAATTCCACAACTGTTTTTTTTTTCCATGTTCACTAAATTCTAAAACCAACCTGCTATTAATATTTTACAGGTCAGTACGAGTTTTGTATATACCAAACATGTATAGATTCTTTATTATTTAAGTGGTGAAAAAAAATCCAAAGTTTGTCAAAAAAAATGACACCATTTTACGAAATCCATCTCCATTTGTTGGGATCTGGGGTTAGGTCAATAGGGTGAGGGCTAATTTTTTGCACACCGAGCTGACGTTTTTATTGATATCATTTTGGGGTAGACACAATGTTTTGATCGCCTGTTATCGCAATGTTACTTGCAGCGACAAAAAAAAAACATAATTCTGGCTTTTTAATTTTTTTTCTTGTTACACCATTTACCTATTGGATTAATTTATTTTTATATTTTGACAGATTGCGTGTTTTTGAACACAGCAATACCAAATATGTGTATTTTTCATTTTTTTTCATTGTTTTATTTTGAATGGGTCAAAAGGGGGAGAGATTTGAACTTTTATATTTTTTAAATATTTTTAAAAACAGGTTTTTTTTTTACTATTTACTTGCTTTAATAGTTTCCTTAGGAGGCTTGAAGCTGCAATCATTTGATCGCCTGTGCTACACATAGCAGGGATCATGTGCTATGAACATCGGCCACGGCTCAACTGATCCCATAGACCTATGGGATTCAAGTCTGGAGAAAGTGCAAGCCACTCCATTTGATGTATCCCAATCTCCAGCACCCATTCCCTAATGATGTGACTTTGATGAGCTGGAGCATTGTCATCCATGAAGATGAAATTAGGCCTCTCTTGTTCATGCAGAGGCACAATGGCCGGATTAATGATTTTATTCAAGTAGTTGGGGCTTTTCACTATATCTTTCACAAAGTGTAGGGCAGTTCTGTATTGACTAGACACATCTGCCACACTGTTCCACCACCACCAAAGGCTCATCAGGTGACAACTCTGGCTGATGCACACTTCTCTCCTTGATGTTTCCAACATCTTTGGCGGCCATCATTTCTGCTCAGCGTGAATAGACTTTCATCACTGAACAGCACTGAGGCCCACTGACCCCTTGTTTGGCGTACAAGCTCCCTGGTCCAGGCAAGACGACACCCTTGCCTGGTGGTGTGGTCAGGTACCGTTGCAAGACGTAAATGCTTTTGAACTGTTGTAAGATTCAGCCAAGGGTTTAGTCGTGGCCGGGTCCTCAGGTGTACCTGGATCCTGGCCTCCTCTTACATGAAAAGAGTATACCTTCTGCAGCGTACCAGTGTCTTCTCTTACTGCACCATCAGGGACTCCTTTGTGGCGCTGGGGACCTTCTGTAGCCGGTTATGGAGTAACTGAGACACAGACTGGTTCCAGTGGAAAACAAAGAATTTTACTAGCACACTTTGCAGCACATTCCTGTCAGATACTGCCACAGCATCAGGTTCCACACATTTCATATCCTGCACTTTCCCTGCGCTTCCTTCCACGTCCTTCAGTACATTTTGGGGTAATAGCGCCTTAGGCGGTACCGCAGCATTCTCCTTGTCCAGACTTACTACTTCTGGGGACTCCCTCATCCGTTTCGCCCCAGATCTGAGTGCGCCTGCCCATGCAATGATCTGCCACATCTTGAACAATCTGCGCCCTGTACTCTCTGGACTGCTTCCTTACTTGCACTTTCTAGCTGTTGCAGCTCCGCTGCTTTACACTGTCCTTCTGCCCTTAAGGGACTCTGAATGGCTGTACTTGCTTCTGAATAAACATTACGTGGCTGCTGCGGTGTCCAGGGCCTATGGCCCGTCTGGATGACTCAGGCACTCAGCCCTCACTAACTACACTACGGAAATGTCTCTGACTTACCACACAGCAGCCCCTCCTATGCTTAACTATTTCCTGTCCTATATTCTAACTAACCATATAATATTCTATTATGCCCCATCTGGTGGCCAAAACTAACTATTACACTTACCCTAAGTCTAATCACAGATACATTATATAAGATATATTTTACAGTGATAAAGAACAAGTGAAATTACACATATCTACAAGAATTAGAATATGTTATACACAATTTACCACATGGAAATACACATTTAAGTGTAGCAATACCAGTGGAGGACAATGGTAATACACATTTAAGGGTTCTTTTACATTTGCCGTGTTTTTGTGGGCCGTTTTTGCGGCCCCAATAGATTTCTATAGGGCCGCAAAATCATCCTGAAAAAATTCCGCGGTGCGCCGTGTGCCGTATGGCCGTGAGGGCCATATTTGCGGCAGTGAAAAAAGATCGAGCCTGCTCAATCTTTTTCACGGCGTACGGACACGGCCACCCATTGAAAATCAATGGGGCTGCAAAATCAAACGGAAGTTTGTTTTTGGGGTGCACCGTCACTCTAGGTTTTTCGGAACACCGTTTTTTTTTTCCCAATACTTCTATAGTATTGGCAAACTGAAAAATGGCGATCCGCAAGTTTTTTGTGGCCCGTTATTGTGGCAGACCGCCTTTTTTGCGGCAATACGGCCCGCAAAAAAGGCCCGCAATAACGGGCCGCAAAAACACCGTAAGTGTAAAAGAAGCCTAAGTGTAGCAGTACCATTTTCTAATAATGAACATTATTCAATCCCCTTACATTGTCTTATGTGACACTTGGATGCCTCTCACCTCCCTTAACTGTGCCTGGAGTTGTGTGGCATTCATCGTCTGGTTCCAAAGGGCATTGTTCACAATGAAGTAGTCATCAGTGTGTGATGTGGCCAAAGGATGTTCACTGCTTTTCTGTGACTCTTCCAGTCTCCATGTTGCAACCTGATGACACTCTGTGACACACTAAGCTCCGTGGCCACTTCTGTCTAAGAACATCCTGCTTAAGTCCTCAAAATGGTGAGGTACTCTTGATCAATTGTTAGGTGTCGTCTTGGTCTCATGATGTCAAAATGTGAACAGCATGAAGAGGAGGACTGTTTAAATGCCAATTCTAATTGAACCCAGAAATGTATTGGGGGAGGCAAGCTAGCACCAAGCCCCTTCACCTAATTGCCAGTATGCAGCACCATAAAAATGGGGAGTGCTATTTTGATCTCTGCCATTGTACCTTTTTAGGTGTGCCTTTATGTAATTAACAACTACTTCTTGGACTTGATTACTTCTTGTATTGTTTCTCTATTTTCTCCATGCTACGGCAGCAGAAATGTTTTAGAAGATTTTTTATCTAGTTTCTTTTTTTCGTTCTGTGTTACTATGCTGACGCCAGCTTTGTATTAGCTAAAGGCTGAGCCAATTTACACCTTGAAATCTACAAAGTAGCACATAAGGCTAATAGATGCCTACTGCTGCAGCGCACCTTGGATGCTTTTACACACCTTCTTCCAAGTTGTGCTTGCTGACATCGGCGCGTGAAGCTTCGCCTGTCAAAGGAGGAGAAGAAGTGAGAAGGCCTGCTAAGAAATCTCTCAGCTTAGCAAGTTTTACAGGAACTGCAATCTTTTACACTCTCCTGTTTAGCACATTCAGTTACTGTGGAACTTTTTTCTTTTCAACATTTTAAAACTTTGGAAAATAAAATATACAAAGTTATTTGCCAGCTGTTGGGCAGTAGAAGAAAAATGTTAGTAATGTGACAAGCATTAGGAATAAAAACCCCACTAGGTGCAGCGGGATATGTCACTCATCTCGGAAGCAAGCTGTACACATTATCAGGTGAGGCTTTTCAGACAGTACTTTTACTCAGTTCTGACTCATGAGGATTTAGTTGACATATTATTGTGACCCTCAAAAGGGTACTTTAGACGACACAAAACACAGGAACCATCTATGTTGTAGGTCGGAGGTGTCACACAGTTTTACGCCTCTCTTTTGCCAATTTGGCGTCCTCAGAGTCCTATAAAGCCTTCTTCATCTTAGCAGGGGACTCCTACTAGGGCAGTGCTCTTAAAAAATATGGTTCTGTTAACTCTTAAAATCTGTACAGTTGTCTTTTATGTTTTACCCTGTACTTTTTCCCATTTCTCACCTTTTGTTGTTGTGGTTACAGTTCCATGTAATGGTGCCTACATGTCCATTTCACACTTCGTCCTTTATCTGATGTCTACGAATCACGTACACGTTCTTTCCATGATTTTCATGGATATAACACATGCCCATTAAAGTCTATAGTGCTGTTCACACGTCTCTGTTTTTGCCCACTGCGTGTCTGCCTAAACATTTTTGATAAGTCACAAATTAAAATTATCGATGCAAGTCTAAGGAGCCATGAAAATTTAGATCCAAAACACATTAATGAAACTCGGACTGTTTTTTGCAGACCAGAAAATGCACGGATGTATGAATGAGGCATGAAGCTGGCCCTTATATTGTACAATTTAATTACTTAGTACATCAATTTGCTGTTATCTGATCTTTGTTCTTAATCCATGCTCTTTAGATAGCTGTTGTCTAAATGCTTATCCAATCCTTGCTCCTACACATGGATGATCAGCCAAGCAAACCTGAGTTAGAGTTTAGAGGAGTAAAGGTACTGCCACACTACACATTCCCGCTAGCGATCTCGTTAGCGTCGCATACTAATGAGATCGCTAGCGGGATTGTTTCTATATCGCTAGTGTCGGCCACATTTAGCGATATCGTTAAGGACGCTATCGCGGTTAGCGATCTCCTTAACGACTTTAGCGGTACTTTTGTACCGCTAAATCGCTAAAAAAAGGTGCCACACTCAGCGATATAGCGATACCAGCGGGACGCCGACGATAAAAATAGGGTCCGGAACGATCGCTGTGATGAACGAGATCACAGCAGGGGCCACGTCGCTGGTAGATGCCGCACACAACAACATCGCTAACGGGATCGCTAAATAGTGACGTTTTTTAGCGATCCCGTTAGCGATGTTGTTTAGTGTGGCATACCCTTAAGCTACTCCTATATTGTTCTAGTGGAAATCAGATCGGGCTTGTTGGAACCCTCAATGCCCAACCCTTCTTTTCTCTGACACCTTTTGTTAGCTGGGAGTCACGACATCCCCATATACATTAGATAGTCAATCTTGTCAGTTGACTTTCTTCTAACTTGTATGTTCACCTTTACTTGGCCCTGAGTGGATGTGAAATGAATCAGCCCATGAGAGGTTTCTGACCCGGTTTGTGTGCACTGTAATAACTTTTCTGTAAAAATAAACTTTTTTTCGATATTCATTCCTTTTTTACAGTTGACAAGTTTTCCTTTCCTTTTTACAAACACTATTCATACAGTTTGTATGTCAGACATTTCTGCCTCATAAAGCTCTGAGTTAGACTCCTCTACATATCCCCATAAATATGGGACCACTGGCCATCTAGTATTTATTGGCTTTTTCAGTTGAGAAGATTGTGTAGTATGAATCTTCATGCCCGGTCCTTTTGTCCTCAGAGACAGTAAGCCGCCACCAGAGATGTCTGGCATGTACTTTTAGCCTTGTCACGATTGAAAACACATGAACACTATGGCATGCCGAATGTTCATGCGTATGAGAGAGTTGGAAAACATAGCTATCAGCCGATAGCCAGCTAAGGCGTATGACCAGCTTTACTACTAGATTTAATAGAATAATTCCATCCACAACCAATAATGACACTGAAACATTTATGAATGCTACATTAAAACAGAAAATTATATGAAAAATTGTACCCTGTCCATAGATGAACTGCAAGGACATCAGTGGTCAGTGAATAAGAGACACCTTAGGGTTCTCCATCACTGGAACACCCGTGAACAACCTTGAAGTTGCAGATGGGCTGTCGTTTAGAGCCGCCATAATGAAAAAAAACATTGCACAACCATGCAGGTGCTCAAGTAGGGTCCCAAACCAACACGTATAATGTAATAAAACTTGGCACTTAGCTTGGAATTAGGATGAGAAGATTTAATGTAATCCAGGATTAGTACATCAATAGGTTAAACGTTTCGGTCAAATGGCGACCTTCCTCAGGGTACTGACTGCTATAGAGTAAAAGAAGTCAATAAATATTGCAAAAGTAGGCTTGTGATACCACTATGTCAGGTGTGGTGAACTTGGATGAGGTATAATGGTAGAGATACTGTATGTACATCCAGAATTTTATGATTTGGGGCTGTTACAGTGAAGTCTTATAGATAGATCCGGCATCCACCGGGTATCTATATTGGATAATTAGTGGTGTCAGTGTGATCGTGCCCTCTAACTGTCCGGAGTATCTGCTGGTTGTGAGGCATCAGATACTCTGGACTCCTCATATATCTTTGTCATCATATTATAAAGCACTGTGCATTTACAATTGCTCATTTTCCCTTTTTACCCAGCTAATTCTTCTGTTTTCCATTAGGTCTGACATCATGTGATTGAAAACAGACTAGTTGAATTCTTCTAAGCTCTATGTAGAAACACCAGGTCAATTTTCCCTGTATGAGTCACTGCAAATGTCCCTGATAGGGGGATGAGGAGCAGCTGGGTCAGGAGGTAAAGAGGGTGATGACAAATGCAGGGACAAGAGACTCCTGTTTCTATATGTAGAGTAGAAAGACAAAATGAGCAATTGTAAGTACACAGTGGTATATAATGTGCTGATTGCAATATATTAAGAGGATAAAAACTTTTATGGTAGGAGGAGGGCTTCTTTAAGTAGAAAACAAAAAACACATACTCCCTAGATCAGTACATTTCTGCAATGTAGTAATACGTCTACTGCATGCTGGGCCCTATCTCACTTCCTAACAGGAAACTGCCCCTGTCCCTTCACTTTAGTCCCTCCCTCTCTGGGCTAGTCCCAATCATTAACCCTAACTCTCCTTACTGTCGGGCAAGCTACAATACTGTCACTGATAATGCTTGTCACAATACACAGTACAACAACCCATGTGTCTTCCAGGGGAAATTTGGGCCACACGTCCATCTTCTTACCAGTCGATGATGGACTGCCGAGCTCCATCAGACAGCATTCCATCTGAGCTGTGAAGGCTGAAGGATATTAGCAGACTACAGCTCTCACATGACACAATCTCACATGTGCCTTAGGAAACACGATGCAGGCGCTGCTCAAAGTGATAGTACAGGAGATGAGTATGTGTTTGTTACATTTGTTTGGGGAACTATATATACCATTTGAGCAAGTGTCAGTAGTTGACAACCCGATTGAATGATGAAATTTATTAACATACTACTGGTAAGTTATCCATACCTATGGCTGCATAGTAATTGTTGGATAAATGTGTGCTTGTGTCTGTCCTGCATTAAAAATGTCTTATGTTAGTAAACACTAAATTATACTAAGAATAGAAATCTGGGTACATTGCAGAAGTTATAAATCTTAAAATAAGCTTCAAATTATACGCCAAGCAATGCTATTTGTACACTTGTGGTTTTGGAATAATTTCTTATTTTAGAATGTTTTTAAGCTAGTCTAAGCATTTGATAGTAAGTGATCCGTGTGCCAAAGGTTAACCAGAAAGTCCCACTCGTGCGCCTACAAAAATCTGGTTGCAGATATAAATATTAATAATTCACATGATGGCTGTACACATACATGTAGGTGCAATAACACATTAGATTCTTTTCAGAATGGTGTTATGGACCATAATTAGATATGTGTAACTGACAGTGGCCATCTTGTTAGGGTTATATTGTTCATATACTGTATATTTTTGCAGTGAGTACGGTAATTACTGCAATGATCATTCTAAATTATATAGATCATAACAATAAACATGAGTCAGGTGTTAGACGTGTGCCTTTAATTACGTTTCAGAGTTAATGTTCTCTGTACACGTTATAGATTTTAGTTTATGGGGATCCAATATCTTTACCAGCAAGAACAGCACAGTCTACAACACTATTCGTGCTTGCATATACACCAGAAGCTGGTCAGTGGAGGTCTTCAACGTTCCATGAGTCCAGCATGGTTGTCGTAACTCCGTTATGACTTTAAGTCAAGTCACTAGCGAGAACAAAGTCTAACATTCTCAGAAAGCAGGTCACCCGATCACGAAAGGAGCATTTACACTGCAAGGTAATCATGAACAAGCGTTGTTAGAAATACTGATTTCACGATTATCTTATTGTGCAAGCCCCCAATGAATAAGCAAAACTTTAGTTCATAAGGTGAAAAGATTTTTTTTTATGCAGCACAAAAATCGTTGTCGGCGGTTCATCTTCCTGTGTAAACAGGACTCACTGTGCAGAGAAATATGGCTTCCTATGTGCACTAAGTGAGCTACTCGTCAAACAACCGCTGATCAGTAAGAACGTACCGATCGGTGGTGATATCGTGGTGGTCACATCTAGAGAACCTTGTGTTCTTTCGTACATCATTTTTGGTCTATTGGTTTGTTCATTAAATCCCCCCCTAATTTTTCTATATGATTTTGACATCCAATGAGCATGAGGGTTCGGCGTATATTTAAATGTCATTGTATGTGTATGTTTGATGCCATGAAGAAGGGTCATAATTGATCTGAAATGCGTAGAATATCTACACTCTGGGTCTTGTTCATGTATTTTGGGGATTATTCAATAAAGCCATCAATTCTATTCTTTGACTGGATGTTTTTCCGACTGCATCTTGTTGCCTGCCTCCAATAGGCATATGCGGCCGACAGTGATCGACATCACTGCACACAGTGTCTCCGTCTGAATCATTATAGTCAATGGCCAACGGTTCGGATGTAAGCCCTGATGGAGCAAATACACCTAAGGGCAAAGGCTGTGTGAACTCAGCCTAACCCTCGATGTGTCTTCTGTGCTTGTTTTTCATTCTTTAATGATTTTCCTCAACTTATCTTGCCTCCCTTTTATATTTAGTCTTTGGCTTCCTACTTGGAACAGTCGTATATGAAAAATTATGATCAAGGAAATGATTGCAAAGGAAAATCTGTACAACCGTGAAGCCGTGCAGAAAAAGCTGTCGTCGTTCCCTCTTGTGTGTTGCGATTTGTGAGCTGCATTTTCCACCGCACCCATACACCTTTGACATGCTGTCATATACATCTGTTTTTGGATTTCATCCAGAACATTAACAAACGTATGCTGTTGGGTAGCAGGAGTGGGGATTCCTTCTCCTTTGTTAGTGCATGGTTTGTGTGAAGTTTTCGGACATGACTATAAGTGACAGGAATCTTGCTATCGCATTAGTGAATGTCATTGTGAAGAGAACACTTATTACTGGATGTGTTTTTGCTTTTGACAATTCTGTAGTGCCGGTTTGCATGTTTTTCCCACTGCCCAAACTGTGCGATTATTATTTATTTACTTCTTGCATCGAGGTATCTAGAGCTTTTGGAGCTAGCATGGCAGTCACACATTTGTCTCAAATGTCCGTGTGTTGTCCCATGCTTTTATCAGAGAGCGCACGGACCTATAGAGTTAATGGATCTGTTCATCCATCCATGAAAATCGCAGATCCGAGTGTGAGATCCATGAGACTCACAACAGGTCCAATGTGATATGTAGCAACTAGGATGGAACCTGAGAATAAATTGTTCATTTTTTTTTCCATGGTAATTCTCAAACGGATGTGTGCATGCCGCCTTAAAGGTAAATTAATGCTCAGAAGAAGAACTGTCCTAGAAATAAATAGGAAAATGTCCGAGCAGCGCATTTCTAGGTGCATTGTCTTCCAGCTTCTGGGACTAGTTGAAATAAGATCATCCTTGGCTGGCATACATGTGTGATCATCAGCACAGTTATACATGTTGTCCATCTGACCATCTGTTCTCCATCTGATGTTACGTAACACAGACTTGCTGGTCTTCGGTCTGCTGTGTGACTGCCCACATTCTGCCATTGTAGGCTGTCAAATGTGAATACTAAATCATGGACATTTATTCTCTTATTTGTGCAAACCAGATAGAAATCTCCTTATTATGTGTATGTGTTGCTTGTTTGCTTGCATTGTAACATTTTGCCAGGGATACTTATCCTGTGTCCTGTGTATCTCATATCCATATCTATCCCGTGACATCTTTTTGCTCCATCTTCTCCTCATCTGAGAAAATGGGATCATACTCTGCTCACACTGTGATAAAGCTCTGATCAGAGTTTAATTTGCATAGTCGACCCGATTCTCCCGAATGAGAGGATACACGGTCGTCTGCATCTGCCTTTAGAAGAAATGGTTGCTTAACCAATCATCGACCAGTGTCAATGGGATAATACTGTTTTCAAGCAGATGCCTTCCGGGTTCCCCACTGTTCTAAGTTCACCTTACTCCAATGATAACATGTGGATCTGACACCCAACACTGCTGTCAATCAGTCAACATGTTAACATGGTAAGATAAAACTACTTTTTGTTTTTTTAAACAATGGTAAACTTTATGGGGGTTGGAAAATCTCTTAAGAATCGGTCTGCTCCCCATCTCTGCATGTTATCTTGTTGGCGTCCATGGATCATTGTGATGTTTGATTTCTTGGTTTTGGAAAGGCAACTGTAGCTACAGCTGGTCATCCACATATGAATATCATGTCAGCCGATGCGTGAGCCGCGAATTGCAAATGCCATAGTTCAGCTCTGCAGTGTGATTGCCTTTTGAACTCCGATTTTGCCAAGCGTCAGGGAATGCTACTTTAACCGCAAGGTCCTTTTTTCTCCTTATATGGCACAGCTATCTTACACATTTGTTGAAGGAAAACTGTGTCTTTGGCAGGCCTGAAAAGAAGGAAAATGCAGAACGGCCTCAGCCAATATGCACTGCACCTTTCACAGTTAACTTCTGTGTGTGGAATGTATTCCTTTGGGATATCGCTGCCAAAGAGTAATACTTGGACCCAGTGTTGAAGCGTGACGCATGTCTGAACCTGAAGTACATTTGTTTCCTTGAAATTCAGCTCAGACGTATTGTTCTAATACATTATATAAGAAGAGTGTGTATATTTACTCTGCAAATGATGAGGCAATGAACCTGAATGTTGGCGGCAGTGTATATCCGAAAGTAGAGGGCAAATTCACTGATTCTGGACATTAATAGCATCTGCTGTTACTATGTAGGCACAATAAACATTTTTATGACCAATTTGATTTTTTTTAATTACCGTATATGGTGTGACGAATAGTGTGACAAGCGTGAGCATAACCTTGCCATATAAGCATTGTGAAGAAGTCACTCCTCACTATGTACGGTATATTCTACTGCCTTCCAATTTTCTGCTAGCCAGAACAAATGTGGAGTCACAGGAACACTAGACTAATACTGTCACATGCACCAGTTTATCCAGCATGGCGTAGTAACAGTGTATGAAACATAGACGAGAATGTGACCAGCCACATATCTATGCAGCAATTTCACAGCTATACAAATGGGATGCACGCTAATTAATCATGTCCAGCGTACACATCCATGTATTACCAAATAATAGGACTGTTTGATTTACAAGCCGTGTGTTAAAAAACTAACAAATCCAAGTCGTGGAATAAGCAGAAGCTTCCAATCGAATGGGTGGATCCATATAGATATGGATTTAGAGAAAGACTATTATATGGACTCCGTCAATTAAAGCTTTGTTCACACATAGGTATTCAGACCCTTTGCTCAGTATTGAGTAGAAGCACCCTTTTGAGCTAGTACAGCCATGAGTCTTCTTGGGAATGATGCAACAAGTTTTTCACACCTGGATTTGGGTATCCACTGCCATTCTTCCTTGCAGATCCTCTCCAGTTCCGTCAGGTTGGATGATGAACGTTAGTGGACAGCCATTTTCAGGTCTCTCCAGAGATGCTCAATTGGGTTTAGGTCTGGGCTCTGGCTGGGCGAGTCAAGAATGGTCACAGAGTTGTTCTGAAGCCACTGCATTGTTATTTTCGCTGTGTTCTTAGGGTCATTTTCTTGTTGGAAGGTGAACCTTCGACCAAGTCTGAGGTCCAGA
>VIAB01001344.1:158338-178303 GCA_009801035.1 Oophaga pumilio
CAGTGCAGTTAGGAGGAAGGGCTCTGGGGGTTGTTGACCAAAACAAATTGATGTTCTACCTTGCAAGCACATTGTACGGGTACATAGAGATACATATCTGTATAACAGTACTGCTCTATATATCAAATATGTAAATAGTTATATAAAAATAAAATCCCCCTCTTCCAAAAAGTAAGCAAAAATAATATTTTGCTTCTTAGAAATACAGTTATTATGTATTCAATTGATTGGTAAAGATTAGACAAAAGTGTGCAGTCACTTTTGGTGAGTGCAGACTGCTGGATCATGACAGCATGCAAAGAGCACATGATCATGATTCCCTGGTGTGAGCAGGTGGTCGCATGCTCATTAGACTCCTTTTTTCTTTTTTATTTTTCAACACAACATTTTTACATTGCACTATGGTCCAGTTCTGATGTTCACATGGATATTTTAGGCATTTTCACTGGTGGATTTGGGGAGTTACTTTTGAATGTTTTGACACTTTTTTATCATTACAGCTATAATTTTTTTTTTATTTGTACTGCAGTCTTTTTCTGGGGTTGAACCAGACAGGCTCCTCATTAGCGCTTATCAAAGAGAATCTTATGATGCCATTACTGTGACAGCAAGGTGGACCAGTTGCCTTTCTTTGATTAATTTTTGATAGGTGCATACCTGGAAGGCCCAAAAAGTACAGGGTTGTGGAGACACTCTGACCTCATCATCTAACCATTACATGTTTGCTCTTGTCAAAGTTGCTCAGATCTTTACACTTTGTAACTACAAGAACTCACTGTTCCCTGGCTAAGGCTAGGTTCACATAGCGTTAATGCTGTCTGTTCAATGCATAGCGTTGACGGACTGCATTAACGCTACTGTCATATTGTGATCGCATTTACCGATCACGCTAGCGCGCAGCGTCTCTATCTGAGCTAGCAGTGACGGACACTGCGTCCGAGGGTCCATCACAGAATGACCGCACATCGCTAACGCATGCCGATTTCGGCATGCGTTAGGATGCGCTACTGTTATTGCGGGCAATGGCAGCATTAACGCATCCGTTACATAGCGTTAGTGCCGCTATGTGACGGATGCCGTCGGCGCATTTCCCGCAACGGAATGTGAACCCGGCCTAATATAATGCACTCTCTAGCAGGTGTTTTGTCACAAGATAATTCATGTTACTTACTCCATCAGTCAGTGGTTCTAATGATATGGCTGAGCAGTGTGTGTATGAACATATATAAGGTATGTAGCTATACATACAGTATTGTGCAAAAGTTTTAGGCAGGTGTCGAAAAAATGCTGCTAAACATGAATACTTTCAAAAATAGAAGTGATATATTTTTATCAATTAGCAAAATGCAAAGAGAATAAACAAAAGAAAAATGTAAATCAAATCAACCTTTGGTGTGACCACTCTGCCTTCAAAAGAGCTTCCACTCTTCTAGGTACACATACAGAAAATCTGTGTAGGAGGTTTAAAAGTGGGTGAGGAACAGGCGATCTCTGCTGCAATGGTGAAGTTGTGGAGAACAGTTTCATGTCCCTGGTTATACACCATAGCAAGACTGAGCACAGAATACAAATGTTA
Source organism: Oophaga pumilio (assembly GCA_009801035.1). Classification (NCBI taxonomy): domain Eukaryota; kingdom Metazoa; phylum Chordata; class Amphibia; order Anura; family Dendrobatidae; genus Oophaga; species Oophaga pumilio. The sequence continues at coordinate 159,915 of VIAB01001344.1, forward strand.
TTCACATTCACTAATCAAAGTCATTGTATGTGTAAGTGTGTGTGTGTAGCCGATTCACTAACTCCATCCATCCATCACTCCCTCAAGATGGCTGGACCATCATTGTAAATGCACCATTGTATATACACACCTGTACTTTGTATCTCCCCCACCTCATTGTAGATTGTAAGCTCTCACGAGCAGGGTCGTCTTATTTTGCTTTAATTATTGTATTGTTAACGTTGTTACTTATGACTTGTGTTTTGAAACTGTTAAACTGTAAAGCGCTGCGGAATATGATGGCGCTATATAAATAAAGATTATTATTTATACTGCATCAGCAAGGTCTCTACTAGACTTCAAAGCAGACAGTGATTTCAAATTGTACTGTTCAAGTCTTTTGAAGGAAAACCAAGAAATGGGCAACGTTGAAAACCATAGATGCAGTGGTTGGCCAAGGGAACTTTAAAAGTCACTTCATGCTTACTTCTCATTAAAATTGGAAGATGTCCAGCAGTGCCATCAGCTTAGACCTGTGAGCAACTAGTTGGACCCAGCTAGTGCCATCAGCTTTGACCTGTGAGCACCTAGTTGGACCCAGCTACAATCTACTGTTCATAGAATTCTGGCCAGAAGTGGTCTACATACTGCGGCAAAGAGGCCATATCTTCAACATGTAAACAAGGCCAAGTGACTCAATTACAAAAACATAGGTACTGGGGTGCAGAATATTGGCAGCAGGTGATGACTCAATATATGAAATATTTGGTTGTAATTGAAGGCATTTTGTTCCCCAAAGGGCCAGAGAGCAGTTCAATAATGAGTTTTTGCTGCAGGCAAGTGAAGACCATGCTAGAGGTTCCTTGCAAAATATAGCCCCAAACTTGCTAGAAACCTCCAGCGTGCTTCATTGTTGCCTGCAGACACTCAATATTGTACCACTCTGCAGACTTTTGGCAAACAAATTATAATCTGTTACTGCCATATATGTCAAATTTTGACTCATCGGTCCAGAGCACTTGCTCCCAAATTTCTGCAACCCATTTCCTTTGTTTTCATGCATAGTGAAGTCAGTTGGTCTTGTTTCCAAGTTGAAGATATTGCTTTTTGTCAACAATTCTTCCATGAAAACCAGTTCTGGCCAAACTTCTCCTAAAAGTAGATGGGTGAAGCTGGATGTCACTGGCTGGTGCCAGTTCTGACCTGACGCATGATGTGTTTTTCATCTGATGCAGTAACTTTCCTTGACTGACAACTGCATCTACGGTCCACAGTGTTGCCCATTTTTTTTGTTACTTCTTCAAGATAACTCGAACAGCACACCTTCAAACCCTAGTCTGGTTTGAAATTTTTGCCAAGGAGAAACCTTGCTGATGCAGTATAACTACCTTGTGTCTTGATCCTGTGCAATGGTGTTTGACATGTGACATGAAACAATCCTACCTTTGTAGCTAACTTTGTCTGTACCTCACTCAGTTCTATGCCTCCTACACAGCTATTTCTGTTTCAGTTAATGACTGTCTTTCAACCTATATACAGTATGAAAATGATGATCATTATCATTTGTTTGGTGTATTTGCCTACTCCTACACTGGACTATAATCCTACAATATTTCTCATTTATGCAAGTGGTCTTTTGTGCACACAGTACTCTACAGCATAGCACAGAAATCTATGTACATTTCGCAGAAACAATCGTACCATGTTTTACTTTATGTAATAGATTTTCAATCCAATACTTTTCTGTAGACGTACTATTGATATGGTTGCCAACAGTCAGAGTTGACTTGATGTTACCTGTAGTCATTGTACAGCCTTGTAAAGACTGGGTTGTATTGAGCTGTGATATGGCACCTTTACAATCATATGGAGCCCTACTTTATCTCCTTATGCCTCTCATTTCATATGAAAGAATACAATGATATTTTTCTGTTAGATTCATGCAAAATCTGACAAGAACAAATCTTGACATGCTCCATCAGATGTTATATTTTCGAGCTATTATCCACTACCATGTACGGAGCCATAGGGAATAACAGTACATGCTCCGGCAGAGCCATGTGGATGATGCCTCAGAAAGAATTTGTTAATAAGAAGACAGCGGTCGAATAATCATATTCTATCCAGGTTGCCAAAGATTCAAGCTGATTTTATTCTGATATTCTCCCCACTGCTGCCTAATTTGGTTAATGAAAGCAGATCTATCACTACATTGTGCTGCCCTATTTAGCTGGATGTTCCCAACTCACAGTGCAATGGCATATCACTAGGATTTCCTATTTCTCTGGATCATTGTGCGTGCCAGATGTTGGACTACCACTGATCTTGTCAATAAAGGAGCCGGAATGCTAACCCTTTTGAAAGTTCCTTTGCAGGCTTCTAGTCATCGTATTTGCAGCATGGCTCAATTCACATAAATGGGGATATGCTACAGGTCCTTGCACTGGAAGTAACCATGTGGGCTCGCTCACACGAGCGTATAGATTGGATGAGTGCTATCTGCTGTTTTATCGGATAGCACTTGGACCAATGTTATACTATGGGGCGGTACTGATCATTGTTTCTTTTCTTATGCCGATTCAGGATGATGAAAAATTTGCAGGTTGCTGTTAGTTGCTGCGCAAATCGAATCGCGCTCACCCATTCAAGTCTATGAATGCATGGAAACCATCGGACAGCACTCGGAAGACATCAGAGTACAGTCCCATTTTCCGGGGACTCACACAATGAAGAAGATAGAGAAATCTTGTTCTCCATCTTCTCCATAGCTGTGCTCCAATTTTCTCATCCGAGAGATTTGGATCACACTAAGCTGACACTCTGATCATACTTTGATCTGAGTGTCATTTACTAAATCGATCCGACTGTCTCGCATGAGAGAATCAATGCTCGTGTGCCCCCAGCCTGAGCATGGGATAAAACAGTAAAGGAGACCACTTACAATCAAATGCTGTGTTAGAATGGATCAGTGACCTTTCCTTTCATTGCCACAGAATGTAGGTACAGCGCTCGGCTGTCTTTGGTAGTCCCATAATCAAGGAATGACGTATGTCAGTGCCTCGCTCTTGGGTTCAGTGAGGGTCCCAGTGGTCGGACCCCCAGTGATCAGCATCGAGAACTTTTTAAGTAGGGGATAATTCTTTATTATATGCATTTCTCTAGTACATAACTCCAGGTCCACATTACCTAACAGCAGGTCACCTATGATGACCTCAATACATAAATATATTCTCCGAATCTTAATGATAAGACAAGGATGCTCCTTGTGATAATGACGTTTCTTCTTGCACTCAGATATGGCGTCCCAATAAAAAGCGTTTGGTTGCGTTTTGTGTGTTACGCCCGTGAAGAGCTCATTTGGTTTATTTTCTAGTTTATAAGATTATAGCACGCTTTTGCTTTGCTTCATTGTTGTCTTTTATACTTTTCAATGTGACTTTTGTAATAATAACCTTTATTTGTATGAAGTCATTTAATTGAGTAGATGGTAGGATTCCGGAGAATGAATGAAGCTGGGTTTGTGTCTGAAAGGCAGCAGAGCATATGATATGTTGTAGTATTTCGGCATAATTATGTTTATTACTATATTGTAGCGGTGCGTACATAACAGATCTGCTGTTGTTCGTGTTTGTGGCGCTCCATCGCTGCCTCCATTCTGCTGCATGGCTCTAGTAAGCAGAGCTAAATGTGTCTGTCGAAGAATCCCTATAGGGGCCCTGTAGCTATTTTTAAGCCTGGATATGCGTCATCAGTGGGTATTTTCTCTAGTGACTCGCTGACATCAGTAGGTCTCCTCCTGCACCCTGTATCAGTGAGTGACTTATGATTGATGGGAGTCTCGGCTACAGTTTAGATTTTTTTTTTCCGCTCATGGGAATGAATAACAAGAATTTCAAGTCTATTGCGTTTATTGAATGGCTGGAGACACAAGATTGCAGTGGAAGAAAATGCAGGTAATAGCGATTCATGTCTCTCTGGCAGTGGATGTGTGGAAACACTGGGAAGGGAGCAGAAAGACAGACTGTGAGCTCAAATTGTGCCACTCAGAGGTTAAAAAGCTTTGATCCCTTCCTATTTGGTGAGCGACGGATATAAAATCTGCATTATAGTGAAATTTCCTGTATCTGAAGCCGGTAGCTGGAAGACTCAGCCTCTCTTTTCTGTGACCTTGGGTAAGTCTCTCTACTTTCATCCTAGATGTTAACCATTTCGTGGTGTGCTGCGTAGCATGGCATTATGCAGAATAGCAATATCGGACTATTACACATGGTAATACGAGAATTGCCTGCATATACCTATACCCTCATGTGTTGCGGATGCAGATTATTACTAAATCACTTTGCCGTCATTGGTTAAGTTGTGAAGCCACATCCATTAATCGACTTCATCCAGGACTTAATAGATGTTCTGGAAACAGACTGTGCCAGAAATTAGGAGCACAGTTTGGTGCTGGCCACAGAGGCCTGCACTTCTATGTAATGCCTTACACATGGCACTGTGCCTGGAAAGCCTATTTTGATTTGTGTTGTGATTCACAAGGCCCTTGAGAGATGTCAGAGCGCGAGGACCTACCTCTAGTTAATCAGCCGGGAACTTTTCAAGGGTGCAGAATTGACTTTCCCGAAATACATAGGTGTGCAAGCACCGTGCTGTGGCAATGTGACCATCCCGACCTGGGTGGTTCCCCTATAATGTGAATTGCACCCTACTTGTGATCCAAACCATAGAATTCTGCATATTACTTGTTAGATTTAGGTTGTGGATAGAGATGAGCGAACCCGAACTGTAAAGGTGCCGAACTCCGAACTGAGATTTTTCAGCTTCAAAATTCAAGTCCTCATTGATTTCTATGGGGTTGGGGGGTTCAAGTTTGGGTATAGTTTCCCAAACCGAACTTTGGTTGATCCAGACGAACCCGAACTTCCACTGGTCCTCTCACCCATAGTTGTGGATATATTTGTCTACTTATATAATAAAATTCCATCATGCACATGACAGGAAAAGAAGAGTCCTGTGGATTGTGATTTGGCCAGAGCGGAATTATTCTTGTCTGTACCTGTAGCCTAGTAAAGCTTTGTTCAGGGGCTGACATATCATTGGTGCAACCTGTGCAGCCACATAGGGGCCCAAGAGGTAAGGGGGCCCCTTCTACCTCCAAAGCAAGTGGAATTCTATATTATGATGAGCTTTTGGGCTGCAAAGGGCCCATATATTGATCTTATACGGGGGCCGTCTTCCGTCTGTCTGTGTCCGGCAGTGGCTCCGTTTATCCCATTTATAACAACCAAAAAAAATAATGTTTTAATCACACGCTATACAGTCGACCAAACAGTGCGAAACAAATGTAGCCTCTAAATCAAGACACTACCCCCCTGCATTGGTGTCCAGAGAAGAGGAGCAAAAATGAAAAGTAGAAGTAGACCCCGTTCTTGCAAGACCTGTTTCTCCCAGATGTTGGAGAGCTGTATCTGTCGGTTCTAACTCTAGGGCTACATGTTATGTGCAGAGTTAGTGCTGCATTATTACCCGTAGCTGTAGTTGTGTGCATGATGGATGGCAAACTTAACTCTGCTACTTGTCAAACTCGGCCCCGCTACATCTGTGCAATTGTGGCTGTGCCTGGATCACACCGCTGCTGCTATGTATGTGATATACCGTAATTGTAGGTGATGAAATGAACGCATTCGACTTACAAATAAATATGTAGCAGCTCGTTTGACCTGTCACTGTGATTAATGGCGTCATAATCTTGGCAAATTACAAGAATGGCAGAAATTAAGGTCTTTAGGATGAGAACACGTATGCACTAATAGCTCAGGGCAATGAATACATTCCTTACACGTAGCTTTATTGCAGTTATGCACTTCTAATTATTATATTAGTGCATCATTAAAATCATTGTTGTTTTAGGGTTGTTATATCCGCCTGGCTGTGTAAGGTATGGGATCAGTGGTGAACTTTCTATACAGCAGGGCACGTTATTACCGTGACTGCAATCCCCCAATGGAGAAATCTCCCACATTACAGGTGGGATAATAGAGCAAGCATGGCACAGGAAATGTGTCGCTCATGAACGTACACATCTTGTGTTAGGATCCCCGGTATATGCAGCATCAAAACAGTGCCTGCAGAAATACTATCCAGATTAAGAAAGAAACTGATCTATTTGTATCTTATATCATACTATAATAAGGTTCTGGATTATCCTGTTCCTGCATAATGCAGTATAGAGCTTTATACCATTACTTTATCTATCTATCTATCTATCTATCTATCTATCTATCTATCTATCTATCTATCTATCTATCTATCTATCTATCTCATATCTATCTATCAATCTCATATCTATCTATCTTCTATCTATATCTACTTATCTATATATCTATCTATCTAGTACTGTATAGTACTTACGTAGTTTATGTTTTACTGTATTGCTTTAGAAATGTGAAATATCAGGCTCTACTTTAAAGGGGTTATGTGGGACTTTTACTATTTTTGCGTATGGGGCTAAGAACTTACAGTCAGATAGTTGTAGTTACTGTCTACCTTACTGTTCTGCTCGGGGCCAATCTCTGACGGCTCAGAGCGGTCACTGACTGCTCATTCTGGTGATTCTGCGGCTTCCACTGACGTCACGTTGACAGAGCAGCTGCTTCTCTTCCGCTCTGCTCTGTTGACGGGTGTGTATGCCAATGTCATTCTGATTGACAGCCGGCTCCCCGCTGCCTACATGAAGGAAGCTGGCTGTCGATCAACACTGATACCCTCTTGACAGAGCAGACCAGAAGAGAAGGTGCTGCTCTGTTGACGAGGGCTGCAATGAAGCAGAGGAATTGCTGGCTGTTACGGCAGAGATCGTCCCTGTGCAGAACAGGCAGATAGTCAGTAACTACCTGTCCGTTAGTTGTTAGCTCTGTAGGGAAAATATGATAGGCCTGGATAACCCCTTTAAGTGCAATAAATGAAGCCCATAGTATTGTGTATTATGGTGGATTATGGCTTGTTCACAACTGATTTTGACATGTTTTCTGTGATGGTGAAACTGGGAATAATGACCACGAGTGTAATACACAGGCAAAGGGGTATGTTTGTTTAATATTTCGGGTCTTATTAGCTTGGGTAAAATATTTAGAACCTCAGGGCTTTCTTGGACACAATATAGAACTACAGTGTATTTATATCAGTCAGTTCTGTTGGTGACACATCGGGGTAACTTTGTGATACAATTCTTTACAGTATATTTAGTGCCTTTTTTATATTAAAGGGGTTGTCCACTTTTCAGTAAAATTTTTCTTTACTTGTATGTAATTAGGGCTTTGCCATTTGGTTATCCGGTGAAAATAAATGATCACCTATCCACTTGATGATCAGTGGGGGTCTGCCGGGAATGACCCGCTGGGGTCCACACTGGGAACGGTTATCCCCATTGGAGTGTAGAGCTTGACCACTGCTCTGTCCATCTCCTATGGAGCTGCCAAGAACTTTCTCTGGTGGCCCCAAAGGGAATGAATGGAGCGGTGGTTCCATGTCTGCCTCACCATTTTGTAACTGGGATACAAAATTCTTCAATTTGCCAATTGGTGCAGGTCCCAGCGGTGGGACACCCACCGATCAGCAAGGTAGGATAGGTGACACCTTATTTCAGCTTGACGAGAATTTTCATTAAAGATGTTACACTGTCTGCCTTCTATAGCTTTTAATTTGCACTGTGTGTTGTTGTTTGCAGAATGAGTTAACTGAGAATCCATCAGTCAGCCCGCTGTAAAGGTCTGATGGGGAGTTTATAACGCTTTTATCTTTTGTTTCTGAGCTCTTTGAAGTTGATTTAGACACAGACAATATCAAAGGTCAACATGCGGAGAAACAAACATCCTGCAAACGCCAAACAGGCAAATTTCTCAATGACACAAAAGCAAAAGTTATTTTTATTAGTCACAAATACATGCATTTAATTGAAAAATAAAAACAAAACATTGTTACCAATGGTGGCCAACTCCTTTTATTGATGATGGCCTGGTAATAATTTCCAAATGGTGCTTCCGGACCTTACTTTACCTCCATGTTTTTACATTGAGGCACAGTAAGGATTTTTTCCTCCCAGATGCTCAGACTCATGGCACTGTATTACATATCTTCCTTGTCTTATTGGTAATGGTAACAAATCTTTACAAAAGTTACAATCCTGACAGATTATCGGTTTACCTATCACTTGGAAACGGTATTATTTGTCTTACATTGTTCATAGTGAATATTTATTTAATAGAGGTCCACTCAGGAAAAGGTTTCTGTCCGCTGTCACACATTTGGCTTTTGCTACACATAGTACACATATACACAATGTGCAAGACTTTCTGTAACTCTAAAGCCAAAATGTTCCTGGTAAGCGGAGAAAGAACAGAGTAACAGATTTTAGCGTAGGTTAATATTCACCAAGCAGTGACCTGCTATACCCTCTCTCAAACTGGCCTTCATTATGCAGCAGAAGACCGTCACAAGTAGAATATCCTAGAGATGTCTTTAACACCATTTATCTGAGAGGTAGTACCTACCTCAGACATTTTACCCTACCCAAAGGATAGGGAATACCGTAACTTTCCAATCAGGGTGTGTTATTTATTATTATGCTTATATAGCGCCATCATATTCCGCAGAGCTTTACAGACATTATCATTGCTGTCCCCGATGGGGCTCACAAGCTAAGTTCCCTATCAGCGTGTCTTTGGAGTGTGGGAGGAAACTCACATAAACACAGGGAGAACATACTACTTTGAGATGTCGTTCATGGTGCGATTTGAACCCAGGACCCCAGCGCTGCAAGACTGCAGTGCTAACCACTGAGCCATCGTGGGTGATCATGTGCAAAGAGCAGTGGCCTTTCATAGAGAGCGGGGGTTGATCATATTCACCTCCTCTCCATTTTCTATAGCCAAGCACAGTGTCCGGCTGGTCTTTAACACTCCTATTATGAATGAATGGAGCGGCAGTGTGTATGATCGACCACTGCCCCATTCATAACTCTTCCGAGGTCTGGTCCTTGGGATTGGTGGGAGTCCCTGCAGTTGGACTACCAACAATCAAGAAGTTATCCTCTATCCTATGAATAGGATAAAACTTCCAATCTTTGTACAGCCGCTTTAAAGGATTTTTTATTTCTAAAAAAAATCATTTTTAGATGTTTTGTGTAATAAAGAACTTACTAGCATACTTTTATTTTTAAAGGTGCCTAATATTATTTTTTATCTAATGTTCAACTGCTCCAATTCCGCAAACTACATAACACGGAGAGCATTTTCTGTAAGGTGCATCATCATTGTGATGCTGGAAAGGAGGCTGATTGACAGCTGGTTTCAGTAGCTAAGTCGGCCCCATTGTCTATCATGTCTGACGCATCGATAGAGAAGTTTAGCTGTTAAAATGAGCGCTCAGCCAGCCTTCTTAACACACAACACTGATGATGTGCAGGGACATGATATCCTCTCCTGTGTCAAGGTCAGGGCTGGAAATGGAGCTGCCAACCATGGTTTAGTTTCGAAGAATGGGCATCTTTGAAAATAAAAGTATAATCTCAGCATTGCAATCTGCATCTATTGTGAGAACTGGGTCCTGACACATGCTGATGGCAATGGAGAGGTGGTTGGAATTCCCATTTATTCGTATTGGAATTCGATCATCTTTTGGTGGAAAGCATCAACCGACATGGCCTCCTCCTTGAATTAGATGCAGGTGGTATTGATGGACTATGCATCTTCTTTCCGGGTATATCCTATGAATATTCCATCAATGTATGAGATGACAATAGCCCTGTAAGTCCTGGATTTGAAAGTAATCTACGTGAGTCATCTAACATTGACATTGAATACGTATGGCCTTCTGATATTAAACTCTTGTTCTGCCGTAAGGGTCTGTGAACAAGGCATACATGTACATACTGTTTTGATTGCACTTTTAACCTCTAAGTTGAAAAACATGCATTTATATATTTGTATTAGGACTTAGGATAAAGGGTTGTTGTCACGATTCCAAACCTCAGTGTGTCTGGGATGCAGTTACTGATGGCTTAGCCATCCAATCTGGTACATGGGCATGCTGAAGCTGTCAGTACTTTGATTGACAGCTCAGTGTCCATTCTGGTGCAGGGGCGTGCTGAGCTATCGGTGTTTTGATTGACAGCTCAACCGTCCAAAATGAGACTGAGGGGCTGGCTGTTACCAGGAGTTCATTGTTCCAGGTGATTGCCAGGCTACTTAACTGGGCTGTTAGTCCCAGACCTCTGCCAGACCTAACTTCAGTTAAGTGTGGTTTGTCTCACTGTGCCTAGTGTTTTGCTTGATGATCTTTCATTGCCTGACCTTGGATCTCGTTCTGACTATCCGTCTGTTTACCCCCTTTTGTTCTGATCCGCTATCTTCCTGGTATTCTGACCTCGGACCGTTACCTGACTACACCTCTGTCTCTTCCCTCTGTTTATGACATACCCTCCTGGCTTTTGAGATCAGAGTCATTGACTGTCCTGACTCATGGCTTGTCCGTGAGAATTGACTCAGCGTCACAGTTGTCATTTGGACTATATATTTAACATTTATTCAATAAAGCCATTGACTGTGCGCTTTGTAATAATTTGATAGTTATTTGGAGATAATGTGACATGTAGGTGTTTGGAGAGCTGTGACAATATTGTGAACATGTGCTAGAATGTTGGCTATGTGAAACACAGTAGGTGACTATAAGGAGGCAGTTTAAGGACCATGTTATAGTGTTTGTTGCATAGCCAGCCTTGGATCTTAATCCTTGGCCACTGCTTACCTTATCAGAGGCTGTAATATTGGTACATATGATATGAAACATGATGAATGTGAAAACTTGAGCTGATAAACATGAAAATAAATCTTGTCCTAAATTGTGATTTGCGATATGTTTCTCTGTTGTAATTTGGGGCCACTTAGTTGCGGCAGACTTGTAGCCGAGAGCACTGATCACATCTGTTCATGCAGAGGCGTCCTCCCTTATGTGGCTGGGTAACAGCTTGCTGTAAGACTTTACTGCTTTTTGCTAGCTGTGAACCTTGATGTTCTTGGATGCTGGGATAAGTGACTGGAAAGACGAGCGTAAATCAGAACCATTTGGAAGCATAAAGCTCTATATGTATAAGTAATGGACGACTCTTGATACACGCTCTTCTCAAAGGACAGCTTGTATGTCGAGGTTGTAGTACATCGTGCAATGCCCCACACAGCAGTCCCAAAGGCATGAGGCATTTTTTCCAACTCTTTAAATGACGCCAAATGCTTCATTTAATGGTAATGTTTCTAGGAACTTCCTTGTTTCGTGTAAAATTGATAAAAGGATGTGGGCACAGCAGGAGTGGAAAATCCGAGGTGTATTACTTACAAGACTTCTGCATTCCTTCCAAACAGGCTGTGACCCAAACAGCAAAATCTTCCACATGTGCTCGAAAAAGCCGACTCCTCAGTATTGGAGAGCGCGGGTACACTTCTGTTCCCACTAATGTCCGCGTAATGAATGTGTATTATTCTTCCCTGTTACTTCCATTTGTAGGGTTTCTCCTTTCCATTCATTGAATCACTGGTGTTATTGCAATCAACCCTAAAGCAAGCTTTCCTACAGGGCTCCTCAACCTTGAGGGGAGATTTATTGCTTGGCCAGCTGCTCAATTTTCACTTGGGGTATGTTCACACTCTGCGTTTTTGCCCCGTTTTTATTTTTCAGTGCATTTTACAGTTGAAAATGAGATTTCTCATTCACACAGAGCATTTTTTCTTTTTTTTTTTTGAGCTGCGCTGCATTGAAAAGCTAATTGTTTCAGCGTTTTTCTTGTTTTTTTTTGTTAACCCATTCAATTGAACGCATAAAAAATCTGCAAAAACGCTGAAACAGTTGACTTGCTGGTGTTTGAAAAAAAAAAAAAAAACGGACCGTAGCCGAAAAAAACCACAAGGAAAAAAGTACACCTTGTGAATGAAATTTTAGAAATCTCATTTATTTTTCTGTAACTATAAAATGCAGCAAAAAGAGCATAAAAAACACGTAATTTACACAATGTTTTTTTCCTATAAACATTTGTGAACACCATATGAGAACCGCCTGTGAAAAGGATGTTATTCCTGCCTCAGCCAAGGCAGAAGTATTGACTACGGTGCGAGAATATCTTCTGATGATGCCCACAAACTGCCGAAAAGTATAAAAAGCTTAAAAATATACTAAAACTGTCTTTACTAACTTTCTTCAAAGCCTTGAAATGTTCTTGTGAGGCTACAGGCCCAAAACTTAAAGGGTTAAGCTGCACATTTTAACAAACAGTAAATTGCAGAAACATCTGTTTTTACCGGCACTATCTAAGAAGATGACACTAACCTCAGGCCCCCTTCACACGTCCGTTCTTTGTGTCCGCACGCGGTCCAATTATAAGGGACGCAAATACAGGCACATGCACACTCATTGTATTCAATGGTGGTGCGCACACATCAGGTTTTTCACACGGACCTTTAATATTTTAATTCCCTTACCACCTAAGGCGCAAGGACATGGTGGAAACCTGATGGACCATAGAAAAGGTCGATTGGATCCAGAAGGATTAGTTGGGACCTGTTAAGAAACAGAGGGTTTATTATACTGGGTAAAGCTGGTGAACAGATCTCCGCACACACGGTCCCTTTATGCATTTATACAAATTTATGATGCGTCTCTTTTTGGAACTTACTGTATTAAATATTTTTTTCTGGACACTACTAACCTAATAGGCCCCCATTAAATTTACTGTATGTAAAAACCAAGCACTAAACTCAGGTCACTCTGAACCCCAAGGTAATGTCGATATAATTGAGAACAAGATAATGGTCCCGATTTATTAAGATTGGCGATTATCTTGTCGGTATTGATGATGGGGTGTAGTGGAGTCAGATGCATGCATCTTCATGAATCAGGGACGTCTGACGAGTGGTGTGCTCCTCCTTCCACCAAGACAGAAATCGTACTCTAGTCCCTGACTGGAGTAAGATTTCTGGCAATGGGAACACCACAGCTCAACATGAATTAGATAAGCTTTGGTGTCACGCACTCGTCCCAGCTCCATGCTAAAAGTCACACAATTTTAGGGCAACTGAAGTGGCACCAAAATTCTATAACTTTTCAAAGTAATTTACACCAGAATACTGGCAAAATTGTTTTTATGAATCGGAGCCAATTAATGATATAATACAAGAATTTAGGATTCGTGAGTGGATGATGGCCAGGACAGTGGTCTGTAGGTGATGTTCACACGTTTCGTGTCTGTTTTGCATTTTTATGAGCGGTTTTGCAGTTATTACTTGTGTTTTTCACCCATTCATTTGAACGGTGGGTTATTTATCGTTGGTGGAGAAAGGTTGGACTTGATGGACCTAGGTCTTTTTTCAACCTATGTAACAAGAATTGACATGCTGCACCTTGGCATAAAATATGTGTTAGTCTCATTGAAGAGGTTAACCCTGTAAAGCACTACTAATTTTACACATCAGAAATGAAAACGCCGCGTGTGAATATATCCTAAGGCTTGGTATATACCACGTCACATTCTTGACACATGGAGCGGTACGAGGACACATGGCTTTGAACATCAGCTCCTAGTGTTTCTGGAAACGCTCTCTGTGCCTTGGGTTTAGACGTGTGACTCTTACTCCAGTCTGGTTTTATTGACACATTTTGTTCCTTCATTGTCAGAAGTCTTGTGGGGTCATAACTGCAGATATACCTTAGCGCAGATTCTCTCCAGCCCCACAGATACACAAAGAACAGGTCTGTTGAGTACAGTAGGTAGATCATGAAATGTGGTAAATGATTAATCTGTTGGGCAAGTTCCCAAGTTACTTACTCACTAGGATGCAAATGATTCCCCTGATCTGTCTGAGACAAGATTAGTTGTTGCCAGCCTTCACAAAATCCTCCTTGTTGCTGCACTTTGTGGCCGTCAGCTGGTGAGCAGCAGCTGTGAGAAAGTGTAATGTGGATGTGCTAGATCTCAGGCTTGTGCAAGTCTCATCTCGTTCCTCATTTCCAGCCACTTCCTGGGGTTTTCTCAGGTAATGGCAATGATTCAGAACGCTTCACTCCGGTATTTTATGTGCTCCAAACTCAGGAAGGAAAATTACCGTCCATTACTAAATCCACCAGTAATACTAGAAGTATATCCGCACAATTCCATTACCATCCTAGTAGAGAACTTGGGCTCCGAAGGTACTGACACAACTTCAGTCATTGATGACACATGTCCGCCCACAACCTGAGGGTTATTAATCCCATTTTCTATAGCAGGCCTGATCTGTGGAGATAATCAGTGCCCATGGCTAGCCATAAGTGGCCCAGTATGCCCTGCAGGCCATTAATGACTTTTCTCCTGTTGGATGCCAGTATTTCCTAAGTGCCTGGATAATTGCTCCCCCAGAACCTAATATGTGGTGATATATAGAAAAAATACACTACTATTGGGCTATCATGTTTCTGCCACGTGTGTGGCAATATCAAGCTTTCTATCTGAAGCCCTGAAAATCGAGATTTGGACAGAACGTCCGACAGAGACCCTCACTATAATGAGGGAAGACAGAGTCACTTTGTGCCCATTATGGCCTCTGTTCTGGGTCCATCTATGCTGGCAGGCACAAAGCGCGGCCTGTTACACTTTTCTTCCCACCAAAACAATACGGAAACTGTTAAAAACGGTGGCCAGATGGAGCACAAAATGACAATGGCTCCATCCGAGTTCCGTTTCAATACCGTTTTTCAGGGCTTTAGATTAAGGTCGCTCCAACATGGCTAAAACTTACCATAGCCTTAGAGCTACCCTTACGCTGATTCCTTACCCCTGCAACCAGATTGACCTTTTTCTCTTTTTTTCGAAGTCACTTTGGATCTTGTTTTGTTGGGGGACAACTTTACAATTTTTTCAATGGTACCATTTTCAATTATATATCTCTTTCTGATTTACTAATTAACACAGTATGGAGAAAATGGAAAAAAGCTATTTTATTTTTTTAAATTGCAATACTGTTTTTTCACTGTTTTACCATAAATATATTTTTTAAAGGAATTGTTTTGTTTGACTTTATTCTGAAAGCCATACACTTTTACATTTTCATTTGAAGAGCTGTGTGAATCTTGTTTTGTTTTTTTTTAACATGCAAGTTGTAGTTGATACCATTGATTGGTAATTGTGTAGGTGCTGCTTTTGAGCCTCATATAGGATTACACTGATCAATGCTGCTGAGATCCCCACTGATACCAAGGAACGGGGCCTCTGCAGCGTGCCAACTTGGATGGAGTGGAGGTGAAATTCTAAACCTCCACTCCATTCATTGTCTATGGAACTGCCAAACAAACAGTGTACAGCATTCAGACATTTTTGGGAGTTCCATAGCCAATTAATAAAGTAAGGGTCAGAAATGAGCACCTCTACTCCATGAACAAAGGACCTTGCGTGGAGCACCTAGTCATGGCTGGTTTATGGTGAAATGATGTACGTTCGACTTCAGGATTATGGCCCCTCCAAGTGCTCACTGTAACCTTCAATAGTTTAGAATTTCTTCTTCTTATGTTTTGCAACAATAAGGTTGTGAAGGTCTTGAGACAGCTCAATGGTTTTACAAATCATGAAATGTTTCTTGTGTGGCACCTTGGTAATGAGACACCTTTTTATAGACCATCAATTGAACCAGCTGATATTATTTTTCACTAAGTGGCAGGATTGCTTTCTAATTACTGACAGATTTCAGCTGGTGTCATGACTTTCCGTGGCTTTTTGCACTTCTCTTTTTCATGTGCTCAATACTTTTTACCTGTATCATTTCTCATTATTACACATAATTGTTGGACATCTATGGTTTGATTTCTTTGCCTGTGTGGATTGGATGGGTTGTTAGCGACATCTTGTGAGAATTTCATGTCAATAGCACCTTTAGTAATATATTTACTTAGAAAATTGGTGACGTGTTGAATACTTAGTTCACCGGCTGTATATAGATATATTGATACGCCCTTCACATCTGCCTGACTACACATCACAGGAAGGAGACATATTGCAGCTTGCACAGTGACCTTCCTCTGCACTGTTAAATTATGCAACACATTATTCTGACTTCTTGGCATTTGGCCACATCAGTTACATTAGGAAGACGAAGACAAGTCCTTGTTGTACACTTTTCTTACAAGGCTGTCAGTCCAGGTTTTTTATTAGACAAGGTAATACAAAGTAGACAGATGAAAAAAGATTTGCTGGATTTGAAACTGATGCTAACAGATGATACGGAGCCTCAGTGACAAGCTTCATCCTTTTCATGGAGACACTTAGATACAGTATGTGACTTGTCCTGAGTGACAGATACAAATCGTTGCGTTATTATCTATCTAATACAAGTTGACAAACAACCTATGACTTTAACCTTGTTTGGTACACAGCCCGCAGGTTACAGACACATGCCCTTTCACAGACATAGCAGAGCTGGGCTTGTCACTTATGGCTCTTAGGTGCTCCCCTTACTGTCCTGCATCCATATTGGTTTGTGTGGCTGCCTGGCCACCAGATAGGGTATGGATATACAGCTGTTACTGACCAGGGCTACTTATAGGATAAACGCTGAGAATAGATACTGGGGGTGTTATGATATTACAAGTATAGCAGTTTTGCGGCTTATTTGGGAAAAATGATACCCCAAGTAACACTTTTTATTATAAAATTTGATATTGTTCAATATTCTTCAACAAATTTTCCAAAAAGTTGTGTTTCTTGATGGCAGGTGAACATCTTATGCCAGGTGTGAGAGCATTGTTCCAGACATAAAGGGAATCTGTCACCAGGTTTTTGGTGCTCATTCTGACAGCAACATGATGTATAGACAGGGACCCTGATTCCAGTGATATGTTACTTACTGAGCTACTTGCTGTCATTTGGATAAAATCACTGTTTTATCTGCTGCAAATCTATTGGTTTTCAGAAAGCTGAGCTCTGTATAACCCGCCCACATCACTGATCTTCCTACCTATGCACAGTGTACACAGAAAGCTGCCAATCAGTGATGAGGTTGGGGTTAAACAGGGCTCATAAATATGCTTAACTACCTGATAGCAGGTCTACTAATCCTCTAGTAATAATCTCTTGCTGATAAAACAGTGATTTTATCAAAATTACAGCAAGCAGCTCAGTAAGTCACACCAATGGTATCAGGGTCTCTGCCCCTACATAAGGCTGCTCTCAGATTAGGTGGCAAAAATCTGGTAACCGATTCCTTTTAAAAATAATTTTCCCCTGCCAGCGGATGTACTTAAAGGGTTAGTGTCAAGTTGTCCATTGAGCAGCACACAGCATCCTAGTATATTTCACTTGCTAGTTTCTGACATGGTGGGTTCTCCTCCTTGAGTTACAGTTCTGGTAAGTTGCAGAATTGTAGTATAAGTCCAGTTATTACAAAATCATCTATCAGTGGTTTGTTTTGGAGTATACATTGTTATCACTATATTTGCAAAAAGAGATAACTTTGTCAGTTACGACCTGCAACAGACGTGATTCATAGCCAGACACAAGCTTCTGGCAGCGTTCCTTCTCAGACCATTCCTCACTTACCGTATATTCTTTTTATTGCTGCAACCACCTTCTTCAAATTCCTCAAAAGATTTTTTATGGGGTTCAAATCAAGTGACAGTAACAGCCACTCCATAATCTCACAGGACTTCTTCTGAAATCAAGCCTTGTGGACTTTGAGATATGCTTGGGATCATTGTCGATTTGGAAGGTCCAATCACACTCTTGCTTCAGTTTCCTCACTGAAGGCATGACATTTTCTTCTAGAATTTCCTGATGCCTGATTGAATCCATCTTGCCTTCCTCACACTGCAGATTAACCCTTCAAGAGATAACAGAGAATTCCATGAGCATCACTGAGCCACCACCATGCTTTACTGTAAGCAGTGTGTTCTTTTCATTTGATGCTTCATTCATCTTATTTAGGCCTGAAATTTCAGTGAGTGAGTAGTATATCCGTAGAGAGTGCAGAAATGACAATGAACCAAACTTCTACTTTACACACCAGCACTTTTTTTCAATGTAGCTGCCATTTTTTCAGTTTGATTCTCTGTATTTCACATCATTCCTAGGGTGCATTGTCCTCTGACTAAAGAAAAGGAAAACTGTTTTTTCCTCTTAGTCACCCAATGCAAATCCCAGTGCAGGTGACAGGAAGCGTCAGGAGGAAGTCTTTACAGTTGTTTTTCTACTATGTGGCTGGTTGCCATTTTTGATATGGGATTTTAGTGCTGCACACCCAAAGTCTGCTGGCCTGCTGACCTTACACCAGTCGTGAACTGGACTGTTAAGGTCAGGTGCAACAGGACAGGGCCGGCGTCAGCACCCGGCACACCCGGGCAAGTGC
>VIAB01001344.1:188439-203034 GCA_009801035.1 Oophaga pumilio
CCCTGTAATGTAAGGCACACGGAGTCCCTTTAATGTAAGGCACAGATTCCCTCGATCACTGGTGCGTCTTATGGCTTTTCACCATCTAATATATTGTTATTAAAAAACATTTTTAATTCCAC
Organism: Oophaga pumilio; assembly: GCA_009801035.1. Classification (NCBI taxonomy): domain Eukaryota; kingdom Metazoa; phylum Chordata; class Amphibia; order Anura; family Dendrobatidae; genus Oophaga; species Oophaga pumilio. The sequence goes on from VIAB01001344.1 coordinate 188,562, forward strand.
TCATTAAAGGTAGAAGAAAGTTAAGCTTTTAGTCCACATAATAAATACGTGTTCCAAGTGGAGTCTGTATAGTAGGAAATGCTAAAATGTACTGACCTAGAGTTAAAAGCAAAGTGATTACATTGCCAGCATAATGATCTCACCGAAGGTCCGCTGCGCTGCCAAGATGTGACTGATAAGCAGAAGTGATGTCTGACCTTGGATTATTTGTACCTGACTTTTAAGACCTAGTCATTTTATGTGTCAATTGAGTTGTTTTGCAAAATTATTTCATTTTTCTTGTGGCATTTACATGTAGTGGGCTGGTCCTATTTTCGTAATGTCATCTCTCATTAGTTGTTATTTACCCTATAATTGCAATCATGATAGATAAAGCATGACCTCAGTGGATAATCCCTATGCACCTCAATACTTACATATAGTTATTTACAGAAGTGTACAGAGACACAGCGGCCAGAAATTGTCAGCGAATTAGCGCCCTCGAAAATAGCAGCAAAAACGTTGCATCAGAAATGAATTTTTCAACCTTTAGTTTTGATGTTCCATCCATTCTGAGTATCACAACCATTGATATAAGGAATCTGTTCCACTATAACCAGCACAAGCATACGGTGACATAGAATCCAACACCTGATGATTCACCTTCATTTAAAATTCCATATTGTCATGTTATCCAGCTCCTGATAATTCAGCAAATATCATTAAATCTCAGGATTGCAGTTTTTTGAGTATGATAAGTATAATACAAACTTAGACCATATAAATTATATGCATAATACTGTATATTGTTATTTTATTAACATAGTTTCCACCTCATATGGCAAATTGCAAAACACATATTTACTATTTTTCTGTAACCAAGTTTCCTCAATTTATATCTTGATAAAGGCAGAAATTGTTGCTAATGAACACTTAGCTGCAATACCAGACACTGCCACTGGACAACAGGAGTGATTTTTCTGGGGGAAAAAACAGACCTTTTTTTGTTTTTTGTAACCCTGTAAAAATTTAGCTTTTCTAAATATGCATGGCACTTCTGGCACACGGAGTTGGGGGAATGTAACTCGCATAGAAGGAAATGGGAGTTCTGGAAATAGCAAATCACAGTGAACTATGCTGTTTTTTTAAATGGGTTGGCCTACTCTTAGGATAGGTCGTTAATATTTGACCGTGGGTGCGCGACAGCCGGCACCTCCACCAATCAGACGTTCCTGGCCGCTGCTGGATGTACTGAGTTAAGGGGTTTCACAGCACAGCTCCATCAATGATATAGTGGCCACAACCAGGTACTGCACAGCCGCTCCATATTTGAATTGTTAAGGGACAGGTGTGGAGTACCCAGTTGCAGCCACCATATCGTTACCAGAGATGTGCTGTGTAGTACATACGCCCATTGGCATCTGGAACAGCTTTTCGGCGGGAGTGCTGAGTGTTACACCCCCACCGATCAGAGATAGTTGACCCGTAAGGATAGGCCATCAATGTAAAAGTCCAGGACAACCCCTTTAATTTAGAAGTTAAACATATTTTATTAAGACTTGTCATGCTGGAGACCCACAAGTGTAGTTTTTCTGTTACACGGTTGCTACTTTCCACCTTGTATGGATATTTTTGTAAAACAGATCTTTAAATGTGGTGCAGTAATATTTAGAATTTAAGAGTCTTCGGAGCAATTAACTTTCAGCAAGAAAGCATTCTAAACACCTTTCCCATCTGCCAAAGTGACATCCTCCATCTCCAGGTTTCATTAGCACTTTTGTTCTGTGACAGCATCTTGTCTTGCATTCAATGTTACTTTTAAGTGAAAAGTGATTAACACATCGAAAAAGATTTGTAGCACTCCACAGTGTCACCAAGGGTGAACCATCACTGCTAAGATATTACGTAGGTGCAAGAGTAACAACAATCCCGACACCTTCAGAAACAGAGAGTCGGGAATCAGGATAATAGAAAAAAAACAACAAAACGAGCACTCTAAATTAAAGCCAAATCTTGGCCAAGAGTCGGACTTTAATGGTAATTTTAATCGACCTCAAGTTTACGAGAAGTCTCTCAAAGCACTCGGATGTAGTGCTGAGCGCGTATGCTCGTTACTCGAGTTTTCCCGAGCATGCTCTGGTGTTCTCTGAGTATTTTGGGCGTGCATGGAGATTTAGTTTCTGTCACCGCAGCTGCATGATTTGCGGCTGCTAGACAGCCTGAATACATGTGGGGATTGCCTGTTTGTTAGGGAATCACCACATGTATTCAGGCTGTCTAGCAGCCGCAAATCATGCAGCTGCGGCGACACAAACTAAATCTCTGAGCACTTCCAAATACTCGGAGACCACCCGAGTATACTCAGGAAAACCCGAGTAACGAGCATACTCACTCATCACTACTCGGAGGGTATCCGACTGATACCCATTAATCTTAATTCTCTTGTAGGGGCAAATTTACTTCATGAAAAACATGAATAGAACATGTGCTGGAAATAAGGACGTCTAAATAAGTCCCAAGTGACACAGCTGAATTACAGCCCGTTTGTGTGGGTCTTTAATAGGTCTACCAAAGAGGTCCAGGAGACCACAACTGTTTCTCCACATACTTCTGAATTCAGTATTGCTTCTGTAAAATAAGTATCTACTTACACAACCAGTGACATAGCAGTAGATGCCCTACCTTGTGCCTGCGCCCTTCTCGATAGTTAAAGTGCCCCCCCCGTCCGGATCATTCTTATTTACATCTAGTAGTTATCCTAATCTTGACATGGGCTCGTTCTTTAGTTCTACTTTTTGGAGTACAAAGGAGCTCTGTTCAGGTATCATGTAGAGCAACCACAATGCATAAAAAAGTAATGAATCAGAAACATGTTGTGAATTGCAAAAATAGTCATCGGTGGTCAGACTCTTCTGGGAAAGTGACTTATTCCCTAAGTATGTCAGTGTGGAGTGTCATGGTTTGATTAGTGACACTGTGACTGTTGGAATCATCATGCAGAAGAGCTTACGGTGGTACTTTCCTTCCAGGGTTAGAGCACAATAGGATCCAACCACAGTAATAACGGATTAAGATATTGATTTAAATTTGGGGTAAATCTCCTATAATATTTAGATTTAAACACAGTGTAAATGCTGCGTTTTTACTTCTGCATTTTTTTGTGCAGAAAATCTGTTGCATTTAACTATCCAAGCAAATTGGATGTGATTCTATGAAAAAAAAAATTCCTGTGCATTTACAGATGTTTTTTGGTGTTTTTTTTCTCTACAGGCTGCATGTAAAAAAAAACACATTTTTCCGTAACACTGCTTCAAATGTGCACCAAGAATGCATCAAATGAAGAAGAAAATGCAGGAAAAACAAAATAATAAAAATAATAAGAGAAGATTGTTATTGTGTATCTTGTTGTGGACACATGCAGCTAAAAAGCAGCATTTACACTTCATGTGAATATGGCCTACGTTTTTGTTTTTTTCATTGTGTTATGATTGGTCCACACGGTGTTCGTTCCCACTGTCAGACACATATGCTTAGAAGATGTCAGGAGAGTCTCCCGATGTATTCTGGAGGCACAGACATGGAACCCAACCTTTCACTACTTTCACACGTGAACATGTTAGTTAGTATTTTGTCATAGTATTTGTAAACCAAAGCCAGCAGTGTGTCCCTACTAGAGGAAAAGTACAAATGTTTCCATATACTTCTCTGTATAAAACTGGTTTGACAAGTCCGACATGGTCGGAGTACAAAGCGCGATATACGACTCTCCATGGCACTTCTGACCTGACCTCAGAAGCCTCATGTGAGCCTTTTTTTTTCTTTTTCTTCAATTAAGCGGTGGCCATTGTGAGCAGGTTTTGGGGTTTCCAGATGTTTTCGGCTGATTCATCAATTGTGACTTTTTAAAAACTTGTTAATTTTTATTACGCAAATCTGCTTTAGTGTCCTCTGGAGTCATTTTATTTATGTGCCTGAAATTTTTGTGAACATTTTAAGTGGAATATGCTACTTTTTGCTCCAAAAAGCTCCCCTTCCCCACAAAAACACAGAAAAGACATAAATGTAGAGTATTTTTTAATTTCCACAAAATTCATAAACATTTTGAAGAATGTTGGCACAAAAAACGTCAAGGAATGTCACAAGACAAAATAAGAAAAAGTTACTTAACCCCCCACAAATCAGGCATTGGACTCTGTGTATATGTATAGACATTTCTATAATTTATTATAGATGAGGTCTACAGCTCCTACGCAGCCCCTAACAGCTGGGTGAACAGCGTTGTGGCAGGTACCGCAGTCAAGCGAGCATGGCACTGTAGCAAATACCTAACAGTAACATATTAGGGGCAAGTAAATATGTGTCACACCTGGAACGGTGTTCATGTGCATGCACGGTATGAGTTGTAGTACCTCTCAGGAGACATAAATAGCCACTAAGCAACTTTACAAGATCACATGGTAAATTTGGTTGTATTCAGAACGATTTTGCATGTAATATGGGAAGTGGTTTTATTTTTTTTCCACAGGATACCTCTTTTTGGATTTCACGATTTTTTAGCCCACACGTTTCTAGAGTTTCTGTTACTTGTGGTCTGACATGCAGCGTTCATTGATCCCCTCTACTATCACTATTCATGACTTAGATGTCAAATTTAGAAGTCAGGGCTATATGTGATTTCTTTTTGCGCAGTAAAACACGGTGGTTGAATTCACTTCTGCAAATCTGCCTTTAATATGGGAAAGTATTCTGCTTTTTTAGTGTTAATGTGTAGCTGGAGATGGCACTAGTAGTCTACATGTATAAAGTTTTTATAGCCCTTTCATATGGAGCCTTCTTTTGATGTAATGGCAATTCAGATATAAATATATTTGTTCATTCATTCATTCATTTATGCAGACAGGGGAAGGTTAGACATTCCAGTCACTCATTTGTAGAAAAAGCCAAAATCAATGGTTTCCTATATAATATTTTGGAGCATCTTAGGCCCAAGTGATCCCACAAAAAGCACACAATCCCATGTTATTTTTACAGTGGGAGCCAGTTAATGACTTATGAAACTGTTCAGCATATAGTCATTTACAGAACAGTTCTGGGTAAAAGGTTTAGGTAGATGTGTTAAAAATGATGCAAAGTAAGAATGCTTTCTAAAATAGAAGTGTTAATAGTTTATAAATGCAAAGTGAAAAGACTAAACCTAAATCAGATCAATATTTGGTGTCACCACCCTTCGCTTTCAAAACAGCATTAAAGCATCAACTCTTTTAGGTGCACTTGCATAAAGTCAGCAGTTTTGTATGATTATAGTCAGTTGTATGAGTAACCAATTATACCAAACACCTGATAAGGGTCATCATTTTCTTAGAGGTTGAAACACCGTAACAGAAAAAGCTGTAGGAAGCCTAAAACTGGGTGAGGAACAAACTTTTCTACAAAGGTGAGGTTATAGAAGACCGCTTCATGTCATTGGTCATATAACATGGCAAAACTGAGCACAGCAACAAGACACAATGTAGTTACACTTGACCAGAAAAGTCTCTCCCCGACAAAAATCTCAAAGCAGACTGAGGTTTCAAGATGTGCTGTTCAAGATCTTTTAAAGACTCACAAAGAAATGTGCAAAGTTGGGGATCGTGAACGCAAGAGACAGCAGAGAATTCTGGCAGGAAGTGGTCTTCATGGAAAAATTGCGGCCAAAAAGTCTTACTTTTCTCATGAAACAAAGCTAAACAACTCAACTGTGCACGAAAACATAGGAACCGAGGTGCAGAAGAGTGTCAGCAGGTGTTCTGGACTGAGGAGTCAAAGTTTCATATATTTGGCTGCAACAGAAGGAAGCTATCATGGGTAGGATTGCAAGAGAACTCACCAGTGCAATCTCCTGGAAGACGGGTACAGAAGACAGCTTCAGGCTGCTAGGAACGGGGGTGAGCAGGGCAGGAGAGAGATAGTTTCAAGACCTGAATCACCTGACAGTTGGGGGCATGGCTTCAGCTCCAGAGAGCTAGAAGCTGAAGGAAAACTCCTAGAAAGGTAACTCCGGGACAAAGTTACCCAGCGGCAAAGACAGAGACATAAATCAGAACAGGCCAGGGTCAAAGCACGAGATATCAGGACAGTACTAAAGGGTAAGACAAAATGGATCGTCGGGGCCAGGCAGAGGTCAAAACCAAACAGACAGAGAATGTACAGAAACAGAATCCAACAAGCAGTATCCAGAGAACAGACCGAGTTAAAACCAAAGTATCAGGCAAACCAGAACACAGCACGAACACACTCAGGGGTCAACACACTCAGTCAAGGGCGAAAGTATAACTGACGGGGATTGGAGCTTCCTAGGGCTATAAGAAGCTCCCCCAGAACCAAGGAGAGGCCACAATAATAATCCCCAGGTGTGCAGGTAAGAGCCTGCACTTGGATCAAAACATTAACCCCTGGTGTGCAGGTCAAACCTATACTGGGCACAGGACATAAACCCCTGGCGTGCAGGTCAAACCTGCACTGGGATCATGACAGAAGCTTGTTCACCAAAGAGCTGGACAGCTATACAATAACCAGTATCTGCAGACAACAGTGAAGCATGGTAGAGGTTCCTTAATAGTTTGGGTCTGCAGTTCAGGAAAGGAAGTTGAGGATTGGGGCAGAATTAATAGTGTCCTCAATGCTGAAAAATACAAGCAAATACTTATGCATCATGCAGTACCATCAGGGAGGCATTTTATTGGCTCCAAATGAATTCTGCAGCAGGACAGCACCAAACATACATCCAATGTCAATAAGGACTATGTTCAACATAAACTAGAACAAGGAGTCGTGGAAGTGACTATGGCCCCACAGAGCACTGAGCTCGTCATCATTGGGTCTGTGTGGGAGTACATGAAGAGGCAGAATGACTTGCACAAGCGTATATCCACAGAAGATCATTCGTTCTCCAAGATGTGCGGAACAACCTCCCTGCCGAGTTCTTTCGAAAAAGACAAAAAAACTTTGTTTCAACTCGTGAAAATGATGATCATTATCTTGTGTTTGGTATAAATGGTTACTCATACACCTGACTAGAACATGGAGATACTATGGTAAACATACAATCGGGAACTCAAAAGTCGGAGCAAACCCATTCATTGTGAATGTTGCTGCAGATCTAGATAATAATTGGTCTTGTCCTGTATGACCGCCATTGCAGCCACTGTCGGAGGCTAGGTTGTATAGACGTACCTTCTGAGGATCAGGGAAAGTTCATGTAGTATGTTTATTTTTCATATTTATCCACCTACTGCCAAAAAATTGGATATGTTTAGTATTTGATGACAGATCTTAATTATTTCTAATCTAATGTTTGTGGAAATAATTCACAGTCAAAGTGTGTATCGGCCAAGCAATATGTATGTATCATAGTTCTCTGGTCTCCACTCGTATGCCCTGATTTGATAGAAAAAACATATACTGATACACTATAAACGCAGATAGAGGTTGGCGGAACGATTCTCGGCTAACAACTATCTGATAGTCATCTTGACTTTATAATTACAATCATAATTCAGTGTACGGTAATTGCTTATCTGTTTTGATACAGTATTGCTATAGAAGGCCAACAGTAATCCTGTACTTCTTACATGGTAATATTATTCTAAGAACACCAGTGGTTAAGTGCATCCCTTCCCATGCCTCGGAGAATAATTTTCTGTATTCTGCTTCCAATCTTCCGCCTCCCAGTAATACTGGGCAGATCACACATAACTTAGTTGTGATATCACCCAACAGGTAACTTTTCAAAGAATTGTGACAGATGTTTGGTAAAATTGTGTAACACAATGTTTGTATGTTTGGTTTCCATGGAAGAAAGCTATGAAGTTAGCATTTGCCATGGCGTGAGACACATATAGAAGAGATAATGAGGTTCTCAGGGAGAGTGAAGAGGAAACCTCTGACCTGACCCTCTGGTCATTTGGCATAAAAAAAGGATATGGTTTCATTATTGGGGAATAATTGTCTTAAAAGTATATGGTTTATTTACTCTGCTTTCTCATCAGTCCTCCTAGGCCTTATTATGCAGAGGCATACATCTTTGATTCAATGATACAATATTAACAAACTGATTATATGGCTGAAGATAGGGGTTTTTGGTAAAAACGTTGGCCGGGTTCACACAAGCGTATTTGACGGTCCGTTGACAGATCATGGCTCTCCCGAACTGAACGTACACCCTCGTAGACACATATGAGGCTGTGAGCTCTTATTGGGAGACCTGCGGTCAGTCTGGGCATTGCTGTCGGCATACAAACCATGAAATACGCCTTTTGGTAAAGACTTTGAACATATCACCCTGTTTATATTCACTGCTTAAAACAAATGTAGGTGGTTCTGTGTAAATACCCAATAGACATCTAATTCACATACTTTGGAAAAGTTTGAATAATGTAATAAAATTATAATGTAATCTGAAAACTCTACTAGAAAAGTTTTTTTTTATGGATGAACTTGAATGGGAAAAAAATTATTTAATGCATTGTAGTAATGTATTCCTTATAGGATGAATTCTTAAACCTATTATCAGTAATTCTTACCTACGTTAAAGGCAATCTGTCAGCAAGATTTTGCTATGTAATCTGAAGAAAGCATGCTGTTGTGGTTAAAACACAGATTTCAGGGATGCTTCTCTTATCAAGCTCTCTGCTTTTATTTGCTTACAATGATTGTTTTAGCTGGTCCTGTGAGCCCTGGACTGACACGCCCCTTCCTGTGTTAGGCAGCTCACTGTCTATGGACATTGTGTATACAGGGCTTGGTGTGGGCGGGAACAGCTTTCTCAGCTCTGCTTCATTCTAAATCGAAAAGCTCTGATTGTATCAGCATGGCTGCACCCAGTAATCCAAGTGATACATCTTTGGATTCAGCTTCTCTTTGCCTACATCAGGTTGCTCTAAGATGAGGTAGCAAAAACCCGCTGACAGATTCCCTTTAAATATCATTCCAGTGCTCCTTGAGATGTTCTCGCTTCTCTAGTACCTCGCTAGTTTTACATTGTAATGTTAAATTACTTAGTAGCTGCAAGAATGACGAGAAGAGCCAGGAGGATCAGGTTGCTTATCATGGATGTGTTAGCAACACTGGTTATCAGGTGCAAAGATTTTTGTTGAGTTCACCTATGCAGAAATGGTGGGAATTTTTCTTGTTCTGAACTACTACAGTCGTGGTCAAAAGTTTTGAGACAGACACAAATTTTGTATCTCACAAAGTTTGCTGCTTCAGTGTTTTTAGACGTTTTAGTCGGATGTTTCTATGGTTACTAATGTACAAGTATAAACATTTCATACGTTTTGAAACTTTCATTGACACATACATCAAGTCTATGCAAAGACTCAATATTTACAGTGCTGGCCCTTATTTTTCAAGACTTCTGCAATTTGCTCCGACATGTTGGATATCAGCTTCTGGGCAAAATCCTGACTGCGGACCACCCATTCTTGTCTAATCAGTGCTTGGAGATGATCACAATTTATGTGATTTTGTTTATCCATTTGCTTATTGATGATGGACCACAGGTTCTCAATGGGATTCCTGGCCATGGACACAAAATATCAATGTTTTGTTCACCAAGCCACTTAGTTATCAGTTTTGCTTTGTGACGTTGTCACCAAATTGCTGCTGGACGGTTGGGAAAGTTGTTCTTGTAGGATGTTTAGATCTTTCTTATTTTTAGCAGTACTCTTAATCAAAATTGTGAGTGAGACCATCCCATGGATGAAAAGCATCTTCACACATGAATGTTCTCAGGATCTACTGTTGGCATGACACAGGACTTATGGTAGAGCTCACCTGTTCACACTTGTCTTGATGTGAGAGTGTGGTGGTGTTTTCTGGCAATGGAACCAATGGTGCCTCCATGCACCTCGCTACTAATCTTACTTCAAACAAATACTGGAGTAAGATTTATGGCATAAATGCAGCCGTGAGGACTCAAAATATTATTCGAGCACGCTAAAGACACTCGGTTAGCACCCGAGCATGCTCAGATAACACCTTATTCAGGTACGTTCGCTCATCACTAGTTTGTACTTAGTAAAATATATACTTTTTCCTATCTTTTGTGCTAGTGAACTCCATTTTCTTTATAGGTTTTACCCATGGCGTTAAAAAGCCAACCTCTATAACTGAACGGCGTACAGCTATATACTGTATATCAGAGCCATAGATTCAGCCTAGAGATCTGAAGCCAATCTTATGTATATATCAATGAGATGAGTATGTAAAAGATCAATTCTAATAATGGATTATAGATCTTCTGAAACTTTCTCTTATATGAAGTAACGTTTTGGCAGCATGACGGGAACACAATATTTTGCTATTGACAAAGGAAAACCATAACTAGGAAAAACAAGCCATGTTCTAGCTTTCTGGCTGGCTCCTAAAGGGGATGGATTACAACATCAGGCCCCTCTGCAGCAATTTGCTAGAAATCTGCACATTCTCTTGATAAGATTGGAAAAGACTGCGTTCAAGACATTTGGAATGTGTATTAAGGCTGTTTTCATTGAACTCTTCAGACCGCCTGGGGAGAGCTAAAGTGCACAAAAAAATAGAGGAATCTCCCGACATTTTGGGATTGTAAAGATAAAAATGAATCCCTCGTAATAATTCCAAACTTCTGAAATGTCCTGCATAGACTGAATCCAGATGAGTTTCCTGGAAAGTCTTGTGAAGTTTCAGAGGGAGTTTGGGTCTGCAGCCAAAGCATATGTTTTCTTATATGTTAAAATGCCGATTTGGAGCCCTGTTTACATGTACTGGTTAGTGAAACATTATCAATGTCTGCTTGTTTTCATATTCGATAACAAGACATATGTGAAGTATTATGGGTTGGGACCAACCCTCAAAATATTGTCTTCCAGCTTGGCACTTCGGAGCAGGCACTCTCATAGCCGGAATTACGATTGCTGTGGCAGGATATTACTATTAAAGATACGGAGGCAGTGCAAAGACCCACAGATGTGGTCTCATGAAATCCGAAAAAGTTTCCTAAGAAAAGTTTCCTACCTCCTGTAGGTCATGATGTAGAAATTCCCTTCCCCTGTAGTCTTGGTCCCTTTCTAGTAGTAGTAATCTGCAGTACCGTGCACACGACCCATTCAACTTTTAGGGAAAATTTTAATATTTGTACTGTTTTATGGTGAATTATCTCGGTGATATAGAAAAACCCCACAAACTCAGGGTAAGAAGATACAAGATGTATTTATTTCTCTTGCTTATAAACTGCTAACGTGCTTATCTCTTAGGTTAAGAGAGAATACTGGGATACTTTGTCACGTCGCTGTTGGATTCAGTGGCTGGTGTTCCTGCCTCGGCCGCTGGGAGGCGCCGGACTCCTTCGGCTGGTGGTGCCGGTGATAGGAGAGCGGTATCCTCATATGGTTCCGCTCCTTTGACGCCGGCCTCTGTCGCTGCGCATCGCCATGTTTCGCCTGTGGGTAATGTTGGTGACAGAGAGGGGGTCCCTGCCCAGGCGTCTGGTGGGCGCAGGCTTCGCTCTTCTGTCAGAGGTGAAGTGGTTGGTGTCAGTCACGCATCACCATCTGGCCTGGTTCTGGGGGCGGTCCAGATGAGGTCATCAGACTGTGAGCCTGTGAGAGGTAGCCATGCCCTTCAAATGCCTTGGAGCCTGGCTTGCAGGCCGCCAGATATAGTCTTGGTTTCCCCAGTGTGCTAGTTTGTTTTGCTATTGTATCTCTGACCTTTGCCTGGATTTCTGACTCTTCTACTGCCTGCCGATTTTGTACCTTTGCCGCCCTCCTGGTTTTGACCCTTGGACTTCTGACTACGCATTTGGTCTCGCTTTTTATTCCCGTCCTAGCGCTCTTCCTACTCCGGTCCACTGCTCTCATAGGCTGCTACCCCTGGGCTTCGCTATAATTCCAGATCCCTGTATAGGGGTAAAGGGTCTCAGGGTTTCTCGGGGTGCTGTCTTACCTGCAGTTCAGACCTGCAGTGGGCGGACGTCACATACTTACAGATGAACCACCAGCATTTGTACGGTGTTTTGCTTCTACACCTGGGAGTTTATTTTTTTCGATAATTTGTCGAAGTTTGACATAATTTCTGATATCGCATTAGGAGTATTCTAGAAACAATACCGTAATAACTTTAAACAGATTAATGCCCCCGACCATCACAAGTATATAAGAATTCTAACTTATCTGGACTTTTTTCTCAGTAACATTTAAATTGAATTTGTCAGCAGGTTTTTGAGGTAGCAGCTGAAACACAGATTTTAGTGATATGTCACTTATTAGACTGAGTGCTGTTATTTTCATACAGTGAACCTCTTATCACCAGGAGATAATCGCTGCCTGGACCGATGCTCACGTGAGCCCTAGTCTGACCACACCTCCTCCTCTGATAAGCAGCTCACTGTCAATTGTACCAAGAAAGCTGTGGTGTGGGCGGGATTAGCTTTCTGAACTCTGCTACATGCTACATCTAAAAACTCTGATTGTGTCACAACTGCTGCACCAAATAAATGAAGTGATACATAGATGGAATCAGGGTCTCTTTTCCTATGGGACAGAAAAAACCTGGTGACAGATTTCCTTTAAAGTGGCACTCAGGTTTGGTTTTTATTCATCCTATCACTAATATTCCAGTAAATATAATACAACTACTATTACCTTACTTAGTTGTTCATATTCTACCTGTAAATTAGTGGTATACTTCTCTTTAGTTACATCATGTAATCTTATGGTGACCCCTGAGAATTACATGGCTTTATGTTCTCTGTAGGGGGTCACCCTGGCCACCACCAGAAGTTTACAGTATGATGAAAGTGCGCGGACTGCACCAGTAAGGTTCTCCATTGTGTGGGGAGTAGAAGCAGTTATCACAGATAATGATGACTGCACAGCTCCTGTGATACATTTATAATGTAGGAGAGCATAGTTCAGCCTCCTTGTCTGTATATGTGTAATTTATTAGGGGAATATAAAGGGAAGAATAATCATAGTGTCCTCTCAGCAGATATAGCTGGTCATGAGTATTGGTTGGTTGTGTGTCTACACAGGCATTTCTGATTATATCAGGCAGCATATGGACACAAGGTGAAAGGTAACACCCAGTTGTCAATTTATTCAAACATTTCAAGGAAGAATAACAGAGGAACTATATAACACCGAGTTATGCTTCAGAATTGTGACGTTATAGGAGATGCAAGTATTTGCTAAAAGTATGTAAAGGTCAGAAGTGACGACAAGCCTTTTTTAATAACATTTCACTTTTTATCTTTCTAGATTACTACTTGCTTTTATGAAAACCAAGAGTATACAGTTTATCTACTTAACAGACGACATATAAGGTATTGTGTTTTTTTTTTTTTACTCCTATGCATTGGTGCTTAAGCATAAAGATCATTGTGAGAGACTATAGGGGAGATAAATCAACACTGGTACAAAAAAAGAGTATTTGACCACATCAGCCAATCAGATTTTCCCTCTCATTTTTTTAAAGGCCCGCAAAATTAACATTAGCAGACTCATTGGTTACTGAGGGCAACTACTCCACTTTTTCTTTGCATTCATTTTAAAAATGTGGATGTTAAAGGCCACTAATCTCCCACTAATAAGTTTTAGGAATTATTAGGTACATTTTATATATGACACTAATGTGTTTTTTCAGATCTTGCTTATGCATGCATTATGTAACGTATAGCTATACATGTGAAGGTGGCCTGCAAGCTGAGTGCTTTCACTGAAGCCCCCCATACTCACTACACTAGCGTTGGCCGAAGCCACCAATATCGATAAGTTCGGTAAACATTCTGGGTCCTGGACAGATGATTATCAGGGAAGTTAAGGAACTGGCAGGTCCAATTTCTGACTTCCCATCCAATTATTCTCCTTGAGACATGCCACCTCCAGGGATATTGGCAGAAACAGTGTCCCGTGTATGGGAGAGATGGCCATCATTCGTCCAACACCATCTAAGGTGTTTTGAAGGCTTTATGTAGCTGCAGATTTGATTGCAGATTACATTTCTGAGACTGAAATTCAGTTCCATACATCTGAATGTGGTTGTTTCAGCTGAATGGAACACTTGTAGAACTTTCAGCAATAAAATCCACAGCAAATACACACTGCGAAGATGTACTAAGGGCTGTAAATTTGGGCTCAACCCTGGGTCTAGTGAACCAAACTAGCTAACCTCATAGTCGGGTCTGGATTTGTCTAATAAATTGTATTTTTAAGCATTCTCTACCTAGTCTGGGCCCACATTGTAGTTTTCGCAGAATAGCCTCATCTATGTGAGACTTTGTATATTGTGATATTTTGTTGTGTTACTGTTGTGTTAAAGTTACATGAGGATAGAGAAAAGATTGACAGGGTTTTTTTTTCAATAAATAACAAAAAAAAGACCATTTACTGACTTCTAGAAAAGGTTGCCTGCCAGGTGAATGTAAATGTGACATCAGTCTATGGGCTCCTTTCCACTTGCGAGAAATACGTCCGATTCT
>VIAB01001345.1:2948-24461 GCA_009801035.1 Oophaga pumilio
CCGTTTTTGCTTATTCTCCTCAGCTACCAAAACACAACAGATGAGCAGAAAGCTGCCGAGAATGGAGGAAGGCAGTAATTTCTAAGTATTGTGTCCAGTTTGGTAAAACACGTTAGGTGGGCTGCACTGCTGGCGCAAGTCAATTCTTCAACAATTATGATGATAAAAAGATTTATTATTCATAGTGTTTTTCAACGCTGTATCGGCGTCTTTATCAGGAAAAAAAAGCAAACAAATGTATTTGAATACTTGGCAGTGTGTACATCATAATTATGGCTAAAGTCGCCAGAGTGCTTCTGTAAAAGCCTCTGTGTGAACGTACTTTTATATTGATTTTGCAACTTTATGTACAGTATGTCACTTGGTATATTTCTCTATACCATTTTGGTATTGTACTGTAAGTGAAACCATTTTAATTGTTTGACTTGAGACGTAATAAGGTATGTTGTAATAAGTCAGGTAACAGAGTAACTGGCACCTAAGGATCCTTTTGTCTAAAAAGATCTTACATTTAAGATTATTAATATCAGTAGGTTGAAAAAGAATAGATAGTAACTACTGACATATCCTAACAAACCTGTTAGCAAAAGCTGCCTTGCAGATTTAGGGTGCGTGCACACGTTGCAGATCTGCAGCATTTTTGACGCCCAGAATTGCACCAAATCTGCAATATAGTGCCCAACCAATGTTAATCATTGGGAATCCAGAATTGTGCACATGCTGTGGAAAATTCCGCACTGATTTGCAGTGTTTAATTTTTCGCAGCATGTCAATTCTTTTTGCTGATCTGCAGTGTTTCTGCACCTACATTGATTCAGTCAAATCCGCAGCAAAACCGCAGGTGTAAAAAGGTGTGCGGATTTGTGTGCCAAAAACCCTGCAGAAAGGAAGTGTGTGGGCGGAGAATGTGTGTGTGGACGGAGACTGTGTGAGCGGAAAATATGTGCGTGTCTGTGTGCAGCCAGGCATCGTCTGATGGGACTACTAGTCCCATCTGGCTATGTCTGCTGTCACAACAGTGACAGCATGAGCCGATGATGGGATAGTAGTCCCATCATCCGGCAACTGGGGTCAAGTGTAAAAAAACAAAACACATTCATACTCACCAAACAGCTAATCCCCGAATCCCTCGATCTCCTGTAATAAAAATAAAATAATAAACCAATACAAATACTCCCTGGTCCGCTGTAGTCCTAAATAACGAGTGTCCCATGGCGATCTCATGTGTAGGACAGTCACATCGGGAAATATGACTGCTCTAGCGGCCTCGGTTCCAGAAATTAAAGAGTAATCGTCGTTTTAATTTTCATAAATCAATAGTACACTTGAAAATTAGAAACTTTCTAATATATCTTTATCAGAGAAATCTGCTTCTTTCTCTTTCAGGAGTGCTCATTAATTTGCAAAATTATTAATTCCCATGTAAAATTTGTATTAAGTGAAGACTTATTTTTACATAACTGGGATAGGAGTAGGCAGTTGCTATATGTACATTTTAACTTGGATGATGGTTTGTTCTCTGGGAACATAAAATGCTGCCAGAACTGTTGTATCACCATTCAATAGACATGCGCACACAGATGAGCAACACATGCATGCTTGTGAAGGAGTTTGGAGTAATCTAATGTGTACGAGTATAAAGAAGAAGGAACCTAGGACCCAGGGATAGAGTATCATTTCTGGCATAAGGTACACCACAAGTTTTCATGAATTTTTTGGGCGTGCTTTGCCTTGAACTGTCCCACCCATGCTCTGCCCACTTTGGCAGAGATGTCTGAAACTAGTGTGAACGTCACAAAATTTTTGCTTTACTTGGTGTTGTACAAAAATGTTAAGACATTTGAATGAGTTTTACAATAGAATTCCAGCAAAACCCCTTCATGAATCCTACCCCTTGACGTTCTGTGTTTGCATAAATTGTCATCGGCACATGCTTTCCTAAATTGAAAGTTGCACTGCGAGATGTGATGGTATATCCTCTCTAGTGATTGTATACCCTTCCAATGGATGATTGTATACCTGTGCACACCTGACCTGCCTGGCCTGCAGCAGAATCTCCTAACTGATGTAGAAGAGTCAGTTTGGTATATGTTTGTGTTTAACGTAAGCTTCATCAGACACCCAGCTTGCTGAAAAAGGATTAAAGGGAGCTACTTATGCTGAAAATTATGTCTGATCAGTCGGCAGGATGTTATAGAGTCGGAGGAGCTGATCACATGGATATATATTTTTGTGGGGAAAGTTTCAGTAAAACTTGCATTTTATTTATTGAATTCCCTGGTGTTTGTACTGTATACATAAGAGTCCGGTGGGCACAGCTGCAAGTGATTGACAGTCTTCCCTGTATGACTGAATGCAGAGATGGCTGTCAATCACTAGCAGCTCCGCCCACTGGACTCGTATGCACACAAACACATGGGATTTCAATGAATAAAGAGCAAGTTATATGAATTCCTTTCCCACAAACCTATATATCAGTCTGCTCAGCTTCTTCTCCATACCCTGCTGTCCAAAGACCAGTCTCCATGCACAGCGTGACAGGTTCCCTTTTACAGAAGTGTTCCAACATGGTAGGAACATGCTATGATTGTCTAATTGAAGTATTCCAGTCATGAGTGAACCACCTACCAAGTGAATCGGTGTCTTTGAAAATGTTTTTAATTTGTTTAACAAACTTTTTTTTACTTTTATTTTAGTTACCGACGAAATGGAGCAAACGATATTACCAACCTATGGAACCATGCAAGATAATGTGCCAAGACTTCATACTGCAGAAATGGTAAATCCATTCATTTGAGAGTAACACAGACTCTGCACAACACACTCCGTCTCTAATAATAATTGAATTAAACATTAGTAAGGTGTACACTGAGGTATTAGGGATGCCTGTCACCTAGAAAGCCTCAAACAGTGGAGCAGTGATCACCGCACACTTGGTTTTAGTAGCAGACCAGGTCATGCGCTCTTCAATCCTGCTTGCAGAGGTAGCGTTACCTCTGCAGCATCAGAGGAGCGCAGGAAACCCGAAGCTGGCCGGATCTAGCGATCTGACTAATTCCATAGCAAACCACTTACAAACATGCTTTCCATGCGTAGGAAACTGGCCACCACTGGCAAGTGGTGGCCAGTAACCTTAACAACGAGCTAACCTTAACAATGAGCTCTAAACTACGGAAATAAAAATCCTTCTATTAAGCACAGAGAGGAACTTTACTAAGAGGTAAATTGTAAAATTGCTTGTTTTTACAAGCACTTTCCAAAATTTGTTAATTTAATGAGATGAGACCTCCTCTTTTTATTATAGCCTACAATTTCACTTATTTAAGGCTTTTTATACTAGTCTCTGAGGCTGGAGTAACTACTATGGATATGGCATACCTGCTTAAAAGGATTTTTCACTGATAATGATGTATCCTTTTGATAGGTCATCAATAACAGATTGGGGGTGTCGGATGTCCGCTCCGAACCAAAGAACAGCTGTTACCAGCCCCACCACCAGTTGGGGAATAGGAGCCGGGCTGCAGTACCCAGGAGCGGCTTGCTTAATGGTGTGACAGCAGTGGTGTTTCACTCCATAGACGGTTTACATCCGTCCACTAGCCTGGGAGTAATAGCTGATCAGTTGGGGGGCTGGGTGTTGGACCCTCAACAATCTGATTTTGATAACATAGAAAGAGGTCATCAATATCATATTAGTTGATGGTAATACCTCTTTGAGCTTCATTCTAAACATCTGGTTTCAATTTGTCATGAAATCATATGTGATAGCTCAGCAATTTTTCTGTTGCTGTTCTGGATTCAGAATATTCCTACATAACAAAAACGAGAAATCTTGAATACTGAAGGCAGGTTTAAATTGACTCCTGCATTTTTTTTAGCCATCATTATTCCCAATAAGTCTTGAAGGAACATTAGCGTGAACGTTATATGGACTTTCATCTGTTTTACATGAAGACGGGATTAGACCTGCATTGTGCAACCAGTAATGCTCATTTTTTCTCCTGTTTCTATATTAGTATGCTGGTAATTAAAGTGTATAGCAATGTGCACATCCACGTATTCATCAAGGAAAGTGTAAAGGCACTGTTTTATCTGCTGATGTAGGGGAAAGGAGACTGATTTTTTTCAGTTGTACTTATTACAAATTTTAATAAAGAAAATAGGTATTGTTATATGTTGGAAACCTACTTTAAAGAGGACCTGCAGCAACTTCTGGCTTGTTTAGTAAAAGCTTGTATTTGACATTACCTTATTAGTTATGGAGCATCTCTTCATGAAACTCTGCATCAGTGGCATTTGTTATTCCTTCTTAAAATGTAAAAAGAGAACTTGATAACTGGGCATTACCATATGCAATTTTCCCCCTGTACATTCTTATAATGTAGAATCGGTGCTCACAGAGCCAGACTTTGTAAGGGCACACCCCTTTGACTATGGGACTGGAAACACCGAGTTGTTAATGTATTCGGTACTTTCTAGAAAGGATAACACAGGACTGGAACAAAGTAGAGTTCTAAGAAAATAAATTTCACAATTATAATTTTATGGGGAATGCAAGAAGAATTTAATACAACACACATCAGAAGAGTTGGCCGGGTATAGACTGGACTATTGATATGATAATTAGTGGAATATATATATATATTTCACCAATTATCATACTAAATATATAGAGAGAATTTGCTTTCTCAATATAGTTTGGAAAATGATAATAGACTTTAATTTAGTGATTTAAAGACTTTTGGCAATCCTATGAGCAGCTCTCACTGAAATTTTGCTTGGTCATCAAGACCTTATCTTGACCTCCAATGTTCCTGTTAACTGCCATTTCTTAAAGGGAATGAGTAACCTACATACACTCAGGTCAGCGCCGTTATACTAATTAAAATAATACATTGGTTGATGAAATCTGTCTTGTGGTTGTAAGTGTTTAATCCTTATTTTCAGTTTTCAATGAATGAGATTTTCGTGCTTCGGGGCGGGTTGGGGGGTTCTTTATGTGGTGCTCTGCTTAGGTATTCATACTGATGGCTTATGACAGGTCACTGATCCCCAGTGACTTGCCCCCTGTTTTACATACTGATTATTATACATATTGGGTAAAAAGAAAAAAGCACCAGGGGCGGCACCTGCTCTGCAGCATGATCGCATGTATAATGTGCGTTAAATTGTTTTTAGTCTTATACATTGATTCTGGGGAAAAAAAAAAATGACGCCGGCCGTGCTTGTGCAGTAGCCTCAATGGGCGATCCGAGTAAAGCTACTGTGCATGCACCGTTTTGTTAGAGGGAAAAAAATTGTCTCCACCAAGATAGTGCCGCCGGCGCCTACACAGATAGATGATACTGCGCAAGAGCTGCAGACACCATCTCGGTGGAGACAATTTTTTTTTCCTCTAACAAAATGGCGCCACCTGCGCAGTAGCATCTATCGGATTGCTGATAAAGGCTACTGCGCAGGCACGGCCGGCGCCATTTTGAGAGTTTTTTTTCCACAGAATCAATGTATAAGACTAAATAAAACCATTTAATTCACATTATACATGCGATCATTCTGCAGCGCAGGCGCCGGTGCCTGCCTGCTGGTGTTGATTTTTTTTTTTTTGTCATCAACCAAGGTATCATATTAATCAGTATAACGGCGCCGAATTGACACTGTCTGTAGGTTACTGTGCCCAATCCTGCTGACAGGTTATCTTTAATTACATGATGAACTGAGGAAGGTCAACTTAAAAACACTTATCTATCTTCTTATAGCCTTCTGCTTTATAGGTTTCCACCATTTTCATTTTCAGAATGTTAGGCAGCTGTATAGAAAAACCAATGGCTGCTATTTTTTGGCACAAGGTTAAGGTACTGTCACACTTAGCGATCGCACCAGCGATCACGACAACGACACGACCTGGCGAGATCGTTGGTGCAATCACTATGTGATCGCTGGTTAGCTTCCAAACACAAAGATCTCATCAGCGATCTGTATAACGACCTCTGCGGTCGTTGGGAAAACCTAGTCCCACCTGCGACGCTGGTGAAGTCGTTCATAAAGGGTGTCACACTCAGCGATTCAGGCTCACCAGCGGGACACCAACGACCAAAAAACGGCTCAGAATGTTCATAAGCGATCAGCGACATCTCAGCAGGGGCCACATCGCCGCTACATGTCACACACAGCGGCGTCGCTAACGAGATCGCTACTGCGTCATAAAATCGGTGAAGCATTAGCGATCTCGTTAGCGATCTCGTTTAGTGTGACAGTACCTTTAGAGGAGGCTGGGTTTTTATAAAGCTGGGAAGTTTGCATCACCTGGCCTTTCCTAATGATGATAGTGAACAAGCCATAAGGCTATGTTGACACTTTGCATTTTTTTAATGCAAATTTTAAGCTGCTTACAAAAAGCAAGTTTTGCTTAGTTTTTGGTGCGTTTTTACTACGAATTTTCAGGGTACGTTTTGTCTCTTGTGCATGGTGATAAAGTTAAGTGCATACAAAAAATCTGATTCAATGTCATCAGGTTTTTGCACCAAAAACGCAGTAAAGCATGATACATGTGTTTGTTTGTTTTTTAACTACCCATTGCTTTCAATGGGTAAAAAACAATGACAGAAGTGACATTTTGTAAAAATGCAGATCTTTGACAAAACAGGCAAAAAAAACGAAGTGTGTGCATGATATTTCTGATATCTCGTAGACTTTGCTGGTACTGTGAAACGCAGGTGAAATTTTGCATAAAAAAATGCTGCAAAAATGCAACGCTTGTACATAGTCTAACAGTCTAATTACGGTCTGAAACCTTGATCAATGTTAGTTGAGCGCACAGATCTCCAAGGGTGTCCAAACTTTTGCATCTGCCCATTTTACTTTTTTATAACTTATAAAATGTCAAAGATGAAAACAAAATAAATTTATTATTTTTTCCTAAAATATAAAGGAAATGTTTCATCTTTAACTTTAGGCCTTTTAGAGATCATTTCATCTTCAACTTGCTTAATTGTTCACAATAACTGTAATGTTGACCAGGGGTGCCCAAACTTTTACATGCCACTGTATATAGAAACAAAGGGGTATTCGTTTGACAGCCTGGTTAGATGGCTAACCGCGCTTTCTATGCGCTCATTGTCCACATCAGCACATCTCATATTTACACAGGAGTTTTTCAGCACATTTCCTGTTTAGACAGTAACATATCACTTTGTGTTCTAGGTTCCAAATAACACACTAGTCTGTACTGACAGCAGTGATGTCTCACTGTTTTGACAGATTTGTGAGGTGTCCTTCTGATCTGGGGGACACTGCAGTGAGGGGGAAGACTGGTGCTGGAACGCAAGATGACTTCATGTGTGTTATTGTGTGTTATGTAAGAGCACAAGATCACTAAAAGCAGCAGAAACAGGAGTAATCCATGTAACCTGTGGTGTCCCTGCTGCTGACTCAGTGGTGTATTTAGTGGTAGAGTCAAATTAACCCTTTACAAGCAGCTGTCTCCTCCTCTTGCAGGCTGAATCTTTTAGATTCAGTTATGCCCTCCTCCTTTCGATCAACAGTGTAATATATATTTACATCTTATTCCGGGTTTCAGTTCAGGTTCCTGGAGGGAGAAGAAGAAAATTTTCTACATGATTTTCTATTTCTTCTTCACCACCATTGTGATGCATTGGTGAATGGATTCTCCTATTGTATTCTATATACCAGGTGTGGGCAATTTATTTTCCTGAGAGTCCACATGAGAGAGACCGTGACTGTTGCGGAGGGCAGAATCAATAGGATGGAACTAATTATTCTCAATATTAATATTAACATATTAATTATAATTATTTTACATTTATATTAATATTGAGCAGAGTTAAATATGCTGACATCCCCTCTATACTGCCTGAGCCCCCACACAACCTCCCTAAATACAGCATGAGCCCCCACACAGCCTCCCTATATGCAGAATCACCTTCACACAGCCTCCCTATATACAACATGAGCCCCACATAGCCTCCCTATATACAGCATGAGCCCCACAGCCTCCATATATACAGCAGGAACCCCACACAGCCTCCCTATATACAACATGAGCCCCACGCAGCCTCCCTATATACAGCAGGAACCCCACAGAGCCTCCCTATATACAGCATGAGCTGCACATAGCCTCCCTATATATACTGCATGAGCCCCAGCATAGCATCCCTATATATATATGATATGATGTAAACATCCCATACACCTACTTCGCTCCCATTCTCCTGGTGCTCTGCTCCTGATGTCATCGCATCACCCGCTGATTGGTGGAAGGAGCTGTGGCCCCGTCTTCCACCAATGTGTTCATCGCTGTTTGTATCCTGTTTGTATCCTATACTCAAAGTGCAGTCGCCCGGAAATCGTATGATACGTAATAGTGACATATAAAGTGTTTGTTCATTGTGGTATTGGTATTGGCTTGGAGAGTCCCACAGTTTGCTACAAGGACGTTCCTAAAGGCCATTAGAGTGCTTGACATTTCTGGATTTTATCTAGAGCGCTATGCAGTAATGAGCGCCCTAGCTGATCCTCACTAACAAACTTCAGGGATTCTTGAGCCCTGACCTTCTTTCATTTTAACTTGTGACTTTTCAGAAGTTTTAGTAACTGATAGTAACTTTTCAATTGTACTTTTCTCTGTGATTACGGTTTCACCACGTGGCATTAAACTATCAAAGCAAGTAAGAGCTTTACGCCAATCTAAGGCACACATTGTTACGTTATGCAGAAATTGTCATTTGCACATTCAAAATATTACCATGCGAAGGTTTTTCCATTTCTTCCAGAAGACTATGAATGATACAGAGTTTATTTTTACCGTGAAAGGGGCAGGAAGTGCTCACTTTCCCAACCTAGTGAGTTCCTGTTTTTGTCATTAGTGTGACTGTTTCATAGGGGTTAGCAGCTTCTCCTGTGGAAAATAGTGTTTCTTTCCAGCATAACGTTGGATATTTAGTAACAGAAATAAAGAATATCCTCGTACTTTTATCTTCTGGCCTTGACTTAACTGTTTTATGTTTGATTTTCTTTTTACGTTTCTCAGGTTGAGTTCAATCAAAACTCCGAATCGTTATTCTTCAATGATGATCAAAGGCGGATTGACTATATTTTAGTTTATGAAGATGAGATGCAAAAGGAGCAGATCAAGAATACCAAGAAGAACCACCTCCTGAAGCAGAAGGTACGTAAATGGTCTAGAATCTGGGACAGTCGCGGCAATGCGGATATGGCCACCGCATAGCGCCACCTGCTGGTCGTGGCAAGAAAGAAGCAATATCGTGAAGAAAACATCCAGAGCGGAATAAATATATCGACTTTTATTCATTGGTTTTGGTTGTCTTACTTTTATATAATATAGAATTGCATCACAATGTACCCTTTGGCACTGCAAAACTTTATTTTTTACATTTTCTGATGATCTATGAGAATTTGCTTTTTGTTGTAAGTGCTGAGGTTCTTTGATGGTAGTTATGGTCGGACCACAGTCACTGCATCAAGCGAAAATACGTTGCCAGCCGTACTACTTTATCTTAAGTATGATTATGGTCATACCGAATTTTGTATTTTTTTTTTTGTTTTACTACTTCTACAAAATAAATGACAATTGGTTTGTTTGTTCCTGTGTATCCATTTGTGAGCAGATCTGTGAGAGCTTATTTTTTTGAGGTGAGCTATAGTTATCATTGGCATTTTGTGGTAATACTGGGGTACTTTGTTTTTGAGAAGCGAGGTGAAAACTGGGACTTTTTCATAAGTATATTCAGAGGGTTTTTTTCATAAAAAAAAATAAAAAAATGATTAACCCTGCAGTCATGCAGTCACTGTATTGCAGCAAACCCTTGTGACGCCCCACGAGCGATCTCTACTATAAAGATAGCTGTTTATAACTACATTTATTTGCACTAGAGTAGGAAAGGCCAAAGCTGGGCTTCCATATATCTAAATGATCCCTCTAAAAGCAAAGCAATAATCTTGTGGACCCAACAGACAAGACGGGGTCTGAAAGTATGACTTTACTCTCTGAACCATTGTGTATCTGAAGGAAAATGCTCCCGCAGGATTTGCTAATGGCTGAAAGCGTCAATTCATTTAAGAAAGGGTTAGATTTTATTAAACATACTGTACAGGGCAAATGGTATAACGACTGTATAGATCATTGATACAGGGATCTGTTTGATTGCAGGAGTTATGAAGAATTTTTTTTCCCACTTTTTTGCAAATAGAGTCTCTGTTGTTTTAACCTTGTAATGCTTTTCTACGTATCTCTTTGTCACCTCCGTGATTCATATATACGTCATCCTGATATCGCTGGTACCCGTGAGACTTGTGAGATGCACAGCTGTAGCCAGGTTAATGCATAAAGCTGGGGATCAATCAGATTGATAGGGAATTAGCAGCAATTGCAGCATTTAAGTGATGACGCATTGTCGTGGCTGCTTATTAATGGCTGCATTCATAGTGTTAGGCATATTGCACTGCAAAACTGAAGCTTTGCCGAACATTATACAAGTGAGCTATCCCAAGGACCTGTTATCACTGTCAGATTGGCAGGGGTGTCAGGTTTGGAGCATCACCAATCAGCTGTTTCTAGTTCATGCGGAAGGGCGCAGTGAATGGAGCCATAGCACCCCAACTCTCTGTATACTGTGTAGTGTGCCTTTTCGGGTGCTGCATTTCACCTCCTGCTCACTGCAATGGGAGCTGAGCTGCTGAACCCGAAAAGCAACTACGTAGTCCACAGAATTGGGTTGTTTTTGTTCCATTCGCTGTGTCCTGCATGACCTTGCAACAACTCAACGGCAGGAGTGTCAGACCCCCATCTTAATCCTGAGCATCCCCTTATCTCTCTAAAAACTGCACCAACCCAAATCATTGTAGAAGTCCTGATCTCTGAGACCCTTACGGTGTCCTTATCCAGCTTCTAGTCCAAATGAAAGTGGAATTCTCATATATAGAGTTACGCTGGCTCTGTGCTCCTGAGGCTTGCCAACATGCCTGTGTAATGGAATAAACACACAGCAGACGCCACATCCTACTAGTGGGAGATTTCCTGCAGCAGATGTGTTGCTAGGACGTTCCTCCTCTTTTTCTTTTTTTCTTTTTTAATATTGTGTTTTACGTTCCTTTCCAAGTGTAACTTTACAGGCCTTGTAGTGAAGGAATATGCTTAATAAATGAAAATGTCAATTCTGAATGTTTTCTTAAAATTTGTTTTCCCTTCTAACATAACAGTGGAGCTCACAGCAGCGACATTCTGATTTGACAGGGTCTAATACTGTATATATTCATGTTTTTCAATTTAAATCTGCCTGTGTAGAATGCGCGAGGCATACAGTTTATGGGAATTTTCCAGTTTTACAATTCATTGGGGAGGAAAAGAACCAGGAGGTTTAATTTTCACAATCTTTCTCAGCAAGTAGATGTGGAAAACATATTTTTTAAGCATGCATTCCCGTCCAATTGATTGCATTTGGCAAAGGTCTGACTGTGAGAGCTGTCTAAAGTACTGAGAATGAAAGCTACAGAGTGCTCATTCAGCACTACAGCACGTTTACTGATTTTTTTATTTTTATCTGCAGCAAAGAAGTTTACCTGGTCACCCTTTGTGCAGGAAAGTGCACCTCCATTTAAAGGGACTCTGTCACCCCATTTTTCGTATATAAGCTGCAGCCACCGCCATCAGGGGCTTATCTACAGCATTCTGTAATGCTGTAGATAAGCCCCCGATGTAACCTGAAAGAGAAGAAAAACGTTGTTCTTCTTGCTTCTGTCGCGCTCCTGCGCAGGCGTACTTTATCTGCCCTGTTGAGGGCAGAGCAAAGTACTGCAGTGCGCAGGCGCTGGGAAAGGTCAGAGAGGCCCAGCGCCTGCACACTGCAGTACTTTACTCTGCCCTCAACAGGGCAGATAAAGTACGCCTGTGCAGGAGCGCGACAGAAACAAGGAGGAGGACGTCATCGCTAAAAGATGGGAGGTAACGGACCTGCGACACCAATCGGACCGGACCGCCCCCCCGGGTGAGTATAATATAACTAGTTTTTCTTATCTTTCAGGTGACATCGGGGGCTTATCTACAGCATTGCAGAATGATGGCGGTGGCTGCAGCTTATATTCGAAAAATAGGGTGACAGATTCCCTTTAAGTGACCTGGGTGAGTCGCACTTCTTTGCACATCTCTGGCCAGAAGCTACACAGAGGAAAGATGGAGAAGAGGATGAAGCGCTTAGGTCCCTTCATTCTCAGGAATGTGATGATCCTAGGTGTCAGATCCCTATCATTTATAAAGCTATGGCATATTCTATCATTACGCTATCATTTTATGTAATGTCCATCTACATTATTTATCTAGGCGATTTACCACTCTTCTGACCTGTCTATATTTGGGACTTGTATGGATCGATGCCACGCCCTCTAGTCAGACACGCCCTCTAGTCAGACACGCCCTCTAGACAGACACGCCCACTTGGCGGCCGCGGCTCAATACAAGCGTGTGGAGCGAGGCTGCGCCACTGCCCGGGAGTATGTATAACTCATACATACCAAGTCTGAAACCGGCGAATCAGAGTAACAGAGTAACTGCAGACTTATCGTTTTTCCCAGACAATCCCTTTTTTTAGTGAGAAAACTAATTGCATAGCCATTGTGGAAATAAAAAAGGTTCATCTCATTTTGGCCCTTGGTCCTAAGGATTCTTCATTACAGCAGCGCAGCCTGATAACATGTACATCGCCCACGTTGGTCAAGAGTAGTTTTTAAACATTTTTTCTAATTGCTGTTAGTGAAGAAAAAGATTTCATGGACAATTACTTTGTTACTGTATAATTACTTTATATAAAGCAGGACTCCAGCATTTTATTTCCTTAATATAGTGTAGCAGAGTCTATACGAATGGTATTGATGCTTTTGTGTGTGGTTTGTGTATATCTGTTCTAGTAGATCTATCGCCATTTATAGTTACTTTCCCACGATCCCTTGCCCTCTCATATGGTTCTTCTAATGCAGAGTGCATTTCCCATGATCCCGGTATCTTGCCAGAGGAGACTGTCTCATCACACTGCGTTAGCTCGGCTCGGAGTCCTACCTAATGCAGCAGTAACGGGTCAGTGCCATGTAAGGCCTCTTTCACACTTCAGTCGTGCGACGTCAGTCAAAATCTGCCAAAGTGTGAAAAAAACGGATCTGCCCTTTTTTTTTTGGCGGATCCGTTTTTTTTTCCATTGACTTGCATTAGTGACAGATTTTGACGGATGGTCGTCCGTTTGATCCGTCAAATGACGGATCCGTCAGAATTTTGGCATCCGTCTTTTTTTGAAAACGTACACTGCAACGTTTTTTGTGTGCGTCGAAATGGCGGACTATGACGGATCGGCCGCGTCAGCCGTTTTCTATAATGGACGCCTATGGGTGGCTGATCCGTTTTTGGCGGAATCCGCCAGCGGAACCGTTCTGTGCAGAAACTGCTAAAACCCATTCTGGAGTCTCTCTCTCCCTCTCTCTCCGTACAATGCATTTTCCGGGTTCAAAAGTTCACAACGGATCCGCCTTAAAATCGGATCCCTTGCATCCGTTTTTGCACTTTTGCTGCGGATCTGTTTTTTTCACCCTCTGGCGGATTTTAACTGATGCCGAACGACTGAAGTGTGAAAGAGGCCTAATCCTTTCACTTGACTCACTGTAGTGTCAGTGTATTCTCTGTGATGCAGCTTCAGATTATGTCCCCTGCCTCCTGATTGCTAAAGGTTTCTCCCTGTCACTTTTTACACGCGGGGGGACACATAGGCTGTAAATTAATCTAACAGAATTAACTGGGCACAGATAGTATAGATGGTCAGCATACTGTAACATTATGGGCTTCTAATAATGGCAAGACAAACCAAACATTTTGTTTTTTTCTGTTTAGTAGCTAGTGTGAACGTGCGCTTACACGCTGCATGCACACCAGTTTATATCCCAGTTCATACCTTTTGGCTAATTTGCTTAATAGGTGCATAAAATCTGTAACATCAAAAACTCCCCAAAACCTCATCATGGGAAGTAGCCTTAAATGTAAAAATGTGTGACGTGTGCCGTAACCGCACTCGCCTAGAGAATGTTTCTGGGTCATTTTTACCAAACAATGAATGCCGTAAAAACAAAACCCAAAAATACAATGGTGAAATTGATTTTTTTTTTTTAACATTTCATCTCGCTTGCAATTTTAACTCCCTGTTTTCAGTACATTTTATCGTAAAATGGATGGCGTCATTCAAAACTACAAATCAACATGCAAAAAAAAAAAGCTCTTGTTCGATTATTTCGAGGGAATAAAGTTATCTTAGAAAAGGGGAGGGTAAAATGAAAATGTAAAAATGAAAATTGTCTGTGCAGATAATGGGTTAATTCTGTTTCTGCAACCTATTCTGTTTAGAAATGTTTTAAAAGTCCTCCATATATGTTCAGTGCTTGATGACTAGTAGCAGTGGTGACCTCTTAAGAACCTCGGGGCATAAAAAAGAAAAAAGCCCACAAACATTTTATCTTCAAGATGTAACTTGTCTGTGCACGGGCTGACAGTCAAAATCTGCTTTCTCACAACTTGAGAAAATCTCCCATTGAAAGATGTGGTTGCCAACCGTGGATATATTTAGCTTTAATTATAACATTGTTCTTACAGTGCGGTGTACAGCCGAATACATCAGAGAGTTTTGTTGCTGTTGGTTTGTTTCTCTGTAGTATAATTATGGCCCTAAAGGGTTGTGCCTTTACTACCAACTAAAACATAATTATGCTCTTGCCGCTTGTTGCTGCCATCACTAGAGCACAGAAGATCTACTTTACACTGTGGCTTTCAGATATACATAGAATGAGAATAAGGTGCCGCATCTCTTGGAATAGGTAGATAGAAATCATCTTAAGAAAAGTATTAACAGATTTTTTTTTTTTTTTAGCTGAATACAGTATAGAACCTGCAAGTTCAGCTGATTTCCCTCAGACCCTCTCTATAAGAAACATATTGTCCCTGACTCATTAAGACCTTCATTTTTCATGCCGATCAGTGAGGAGTGCTTTAGTCAGACGCTCCTGTAATGATACAGCAATGAATGTAATATGCATAGGGAACCATAAGTGTTAATAAATAATACAAATTTATCAAGTTAATCAGGTATAAAGAGCCACCTACAAAGAGTTGTAGGTCTGGTTTTGACCACTTTTTATGCACTTTTTTGGCACTTTATACCTGATTAACTTGATAAATTTGTATTTTATTATTAACATTTATGGTTCCCTATGTATATTACATTCATTGCTGTATCATTACTATATAGACCTTTTTTTTAAAATCAGATAAATTTTTTATTCAGATAATATAATAAAATACAACTTTGATACAATAATGTTCCGTTTTCCATTTTCTCATTTTAACAGACAAATATAACCCTTCCCCCCCTTTCCCGGCCGACAGTAAACCATTATCATTATATATTACCATTATGATGTACTTTATAGTATAATCACCGGATTTTTTCCCTCTAAAAAAAATACTGAGAGCATTAATCACACCTTCCATGGAGCCCATAAGTTGTCGCTTAATTTGGCATTTTTCCTTTTTAGATAGATTCTTTCTTCCATCCGTACCACATAATCCACCTGCTGTATGTATTCTTGTCTAGAGGGAGGTTCCGCACGTATCCAATATCTAGCTATTACCTTCCTAGCTGCATATAAGAGTCTGGCAATTGCCAATTTTGTTACATCATTCCCACCAATCTCTTCCACATATCCTAACAAACATTCTACTGGATCTCTAGGAACTATGCAATGATACCTTCTTTCGATTAGGGCAGCCACTTCATACCAATAGCTTGCAAGCTTTGGGCAACTCCACATGACGTGCAATATACCGGCATCCTCTGACCCACATCTCAGGCATTCCGAATTCTCTCTTAGCCCTATTCTGAACAAAAAGTCAGGTGATCTATATGCTCTATGTATAAGAAGAAGTTGAGACATTCTGGCAGGTTCATTTAAGAACAGCTTGGGGACATACTCCAATATAGACTCCCACTTGTCATCTTTAATGATACCAACATCCACTTCCCACTTTTCCTTTGCCGCGACAGGATAGTTCATTAGAAATGCGTGGAGTAGATCGGCGTACACCCTGGATATAACCCCTGTTGTACATCCCCCAATACAAATGTAATCAATAACTATATATTTTTGAATGGATAGGTTTTTAATTTTCTTTTGCTTAATAAAAGCATGTTTAACCTGTGTATATTGATAACTGTGTCCATCCGACAAATCAAACTCCTCTTTCAGCATTTCCAGGGTCTTAATGCTTTGATTATCCATCAGTTGATAAATATATTGTATACCCCTTGCCACCCATCCTCTCAACTCTCCCATCTTATAAAATTCCCCCAGGTTTTCATTATCCGAGATAGGAGTATATACAGACATTCCCACTATGCCTCTAATCTTCTTCACCCTCATCCATAATTTATGGATTAAGCCACACGTCGGATATTCCCTGCCCATTTTCCCAAAGAGTCCCGATTCTAGACCCACTATCAATGGACTCTTTTTAAAATATAATTCTAACATCTGTGACATGGTCTCCCGGTACAAACCCACACGCAACCTTCGATCCTCTCAAGATCTCCTCCTCTACTACCCTCTTATCTCTTCTTCCCACAACCGCATACAAAACTTCTCCCGTGCCTCTCCCATACTCTGGAACTCTCTACCCCAACACATCAGACTCGTGCCTACCATGTAAACCTTCAAAAAGAACCTGAAGACCCACCTCTTCCGACAAGCCTACAACCTGCAGTGATCATCAGTCTACTGAACCACCGCACGACCAGCTCTATCCTCTCCTAGTGTATCCTCACCCATCCCTGTAGACTGTGAGCCCTTGCGGGCAGGGACCTCTCTCCTTCTGTACTTGTGTGTGCCTTGTATTGCTCACGTTTACTGTACTTGTCTATATTCGCCCCTTTTCACATGTAAAGCACCATGGAATAAATGGCGCTATAAAAATGTATAATAAATAATAATAATAATACCTCCTGTATAGTCCCTTTTACTGCTTTCTGCGCCCATCTAATATGTTGGGATTGTGCAGCCAAAAAATTTACGGATTTGGTAATGCGAGACCCCCATCCTCTTTTGGCCTTTGGAGAGTCTCCAATTTAATTCTTGGTTGTCCCTAAATATTGAATTAATCCACTGGAATACCGGCTGAGGAATCCACACTGGGGAGTTATGTAAGACATATAGCAATTTGGACATTAGTACCATTTTCAGGAGATTGGTGCGTCCCACCACCGAGAGGCGCATTTTGCTCCATGTAGATGCTTTATCCTTTAATTTCCCAAGTAACGGGTGTACATTTAACCGAAGGTACTCTTTTACTGGTAGTGTTATTATTATTCCCAAGTATTTAAACTCTCGTACTAATTTAAGTTGTGTACGTTTCACCTGTTCAACGTCTTATCCGTCCAGATTATCTATCCCCATAATATGAGATTTGTCCCAATTAATTTGTAATCCAGATAACAGTCCGAATCTATTGATAATAGCTATTGCCCCGTGTAATGACGCCAGAGGGTCCTGTAAGAATAGGAGAATATCATCTGCGTATAACGCTATCCTCTCCTCCACTATTCCATAACAAAATCCTTTTACTACTTCTGATTGTCTTATTACACAGGCCAGTGGCTCTATAGCCAGGGCAAATAGCAGCGGAGACAGGGGGCATCCCTGCCTAATCCCTCTTGTCATATCAAATTTATCTGACCATTCCCCGTTTACTCTTACTCTGGCCACCGGGCGCGTATATAGTAGCTTTACCCAGGCCACAAAACCCGGACCAAATCCCATCAAGTGAAGAACCCACCAGAGATAGCTCCACTCTACACTATCGAAAGCTTTCCGTGTGTCCAGTGAGACCACAACTCTCCACCATTATCAGCTGTCAATTGCATATTTAGAAAAAGTCACCTCAAATTAATGGCCGTTGATCTATTTGGCATAAAACCTGACTGATCCAAGTGTATAACACTGGATATTGCACGGCTCAATCGGTTAGACAATACTTTAGCTAAAATTTTAATATCGGCCGGTAATAAAGATATGGGTCTATATGAATCTGGTTGTGTCCGGTCCTTATCCGCCTTGGGCAAAACCACCACCGTAGCCTCCCGCATGGACTCCGGCAGTTCTCCCACCTCCAGGGCCGCCAAAAACACATCTTTCAATTTTGGCAATAATACATCTTTAAGATGTTTATAAAATTCTGTCGGCAGGCCATCCGCTCCTGGAGCTTTGTTATTTGCCATTGATGCTAATGCTTCCTCCATTTCCTCTACCGTTAGGGGGCCTTCCAGGCTATCTCTAGCCTCCTTACTTAACCTAGGTATCCGGGTTCCGATCAAGAATTGATCTATATCGTCCCTCGTGTTACATAGCTTTGAATTATATAGGTCACCATAAAAGTCCCTAAACACTCCCAAGATGTCTCCCGTTTCCGTGAGCAAGGTGCCCTCTGGATTTGATAGACTATATATATAACTCGGTTCTCTTTGCGCTGCTGCTATGATAGATAACAGGTGGCCAACTTTTTCCCCCTCTTCATAAAATGCAATTTTTTGAAATTCCCTTTTTTTTCCCCCACTGGCCAAAAAGATTTCATCTACCTCTTTTTGAGCTTTCTTCATATTCTGTTGCGCCCCTACTGTGGGGTTAAGCACCAATTCCTCCTCCGCCCTTCTCAGCACCGCCAATGCCTCTCTCTCCTTTATTTTATTCTGGTTTTTACATATGGAGATATCCCGAATCAATAAACCTCTAACATAAGCCTTCATTGTATCCCACACTGTTCCTATACCAGTACTCCCCACGTTGTTCTGGAAGAATTCCTTCACTTCTCCTGTTATTTTCTGAATATCGACCGTTTTCAACCATACTGGGTGAACCTTCCACTCTTTCCGTCCAACACCCCCATTCATACCAGGCCTCATCTCCACCAACAAAGGACAGTGGTCCGAAAGAATCCTCGGTAAATAGTCAATATGCATAATGTTTTGGTCAACCATCCCATTTCCCAAAGCTAAGTCTATTCGGGACATAGAACCATGTGTCGAAGAGTAGCACGAATATGTCCTCACTCCAATATGTCTCACTCTCCACAAATCTATCAGGCCTACCTCTGACACATATTTAGCAAAGGGTGTCTCCTCCTCTCCATCACTTCCACCCGGTTGTTTACTAGTTTTATCCCACTTTTTATTCATTATATTGTTAACATCTCCAATTAATAGCACTGGGACCCCTATCCAATGTCTTGTGAGCTCTATAATCTCTTGCAATTTCTTCCCATTATATGGCGGTGGAAAATACACCGCCACTATATAGACCTTGACTTCTTGTTGACATATACCAGCCCAGTTGGAGGTGGTATCTAGGTGTTGCTGATTCCCTTACATTTTTTATGGTATTATTCATTACTGTTTTATTGCTCTTTGTCCATTGTTTTTTCGGATATTGACTTATTATGGATGAGACTTTTGTTATTTAGCATTATTTTGGGATTATTAATGTGCTTCTGATTAGGTGATCACCTGAACCAAATCTTATTTAACGAAGGAAAGTATAAAAAACCCTGCTGTGGTGTTCACAATCCTCTTGCAATAGGACAAGCTGGATGGCAAAACAAGTGCAAGTAATATCCCAAAAGTAATAGGAATGAAAAAATAACTTTTAACCATGCCAAAAGAGCTGAAAAGAAAAGTCTTGAGTGAGGAAAAGAAGGGCTCAATTCTGGCTTTACCAGCAGAGGGATACAGTGAGCGTCATGTTGCCTCCATCCTTAAAATTTCTAAGACTGCAGTCCATTACAACAAGGTCAAACAGCAGACATTGGGAACAGCAAAGCTACAGACCGGCAGAGGGCGAAAACGACTCTCCACTGACCGGGATGACCGTTATCTTATTCGAATGTCACTCAGCAACCGCAGGATGACATCAAGTGACCTACAAAAGGAATAGCAAATGGTAGCTGGGGTGAAGTGCACGGCAAGAACAGTTCGTAACAGGCTGCTAGAGGCAAGGCTCAAGTCATGTAAAGGTAGAAAAAAGCCTTTCATCAATGAGAAGCAAAGGAGAGCCAGGCTGAAGTTTGCCAAAGACCATAAGGATTGAACCACAGAGGACTGGAGTAAGGTAATCTTTTCTGATGAGTCTTATTTTCAGCTTTGCCCAACACCTGGTCGTCTATTGGTTAGACGAAGACCTGGAGATGCGTACACGCCACAGTATCTTGCACTCACTGTGAAATTTGGTGGAGGATCGGTGATGATCTGTTGATGCTTCAGCAAGGCTGGAATTGGGCAGGTTAATCTTTGCGAAGGACGTATGAATCAAGCCACATAGAAGGTTATCCTGGAAAAACAGTTGATTCCTACTGCTCTGGCAATGTTCCCCAACTCTGAGGACTGTTTTTTCCAGCAGGACAATGCGCCATTCCACACAGCTAGGTCAATCAATGTGTGGATGAAAGACGACCACATCAAATCCCTGTCATGGCCAGCCTAATCTCCAGCCCTGAACCCCATTGAAAACCTCTGGAATGTAATCAAGAGGAAGATGGATAGTCACAAGCCATCAAACAAAGAAGAACTGCTTAAATTTTTGTACCAGGAGTGGCATAAGGTCACCCAAAAGCATTGTGAAAGACTGGTGGAAAGCATGCCAAGACGCATGAAAGCTGTGATTAAAAATCATGGTTATTCCACAAAATATTGATTTCTGAACTCTTC
The DNA here is from genome assembly GCA_009801035.1 of Oophaga pumilio. NCBI lineage: Eukaryota > Metazoa > Chordata > Amphibia > Anura > Dendrobatidae > Oophaga > Oophaga pumilio. The sequence goes on from VIAB01001345.1 coordinate 23,756, forward strand.
CAGAGTTAAAACATTAGTATTGTTGTTTCTAAATGAATTATGAATTCATTTTTTTAGCATTATTTGAGGTCTGCAAGCACTGCATTTTTTTGTTATTTTGACCATTTCTCATTTTCTGCAAATAAATACAAAATTTATTGCTTGGAAATTCGGAGACATGTTGTCAGTAGTTTATAGAATAAAAGAGCAATTTACATTTTACTCCAAAATATACCTATAAAGAGAAAAATCAGATAAACTGAAAATTTTGCAGTGGTCTCTTAATTTTTGGCAGAGCTGTATATACACAAAGCTTTCACGTATATAGTAGGTAATTTCAACAATAATAAGCGGTACTCAACTGTGAGACTACCTTAGACTTGCGTCGAAAAAAACACACTATCATATACTTTAGAACCAGTAATCAATAACCATACGAGGGATAGTTATACAATGAAAGATCATGCATATGAACAAACCACGATTATTACAACAAATTATTAAAAATAGAATTAAAAATAGAAAAATAATCAGCAAAAATTAAAAATAATAAATACGGTAATGAGAAATATGAATTACTAAATAGATGAAACATAAAAAATAAAAATATAAAAGATTCAAAGACATTGATTAATAATAACTGCATTAAATTATACCTAATTTGCCGCAATAATCCATGATAGCAGCATATATACAGTGCCTACAAGTAGTATTCAACCCCCTGCAG
>VIAB01001345.1:94498-104739 GCA_009801035.1 Oophaga pumilio
GGATTTTACAGGTAAGTTCTTACCAAAATCCGTGTTTTATTGAGAAAAACGACTAAAAGTGACATAATAAAACCTAATAAAATCACAATAACAAACTCAATTTCCACAAAGTATAGCGCATGCTGGGCTAAGTAGAAACGTGTAATATAGACAGTATTCAGCCGTATGTAAACATATCCAAGAGAACATATGATGACCCAATAGTCAGTGTAATGGGTCACTGAGTTGTACCCCTTATCCGCATAACTAGATATCGTTCAGACCCGCATCACTTCACAGTAGCTGATCATTTGCAAACATATTCAGATATGTGTCACTGGAAGACATGTATAATGGAGAAATCAACTGGGATAAACAGCTGAAAGACTTGGCTATCTAATTCCCCATACTAAGTGTGACTGGTCAGTCAATAGTCATAGCAAATATATATAATGCATAGGGCTGAGTCACCCCCACAAAAACAGCATGTATGAATCACTTGACACATTCAAAACATGATCAATAAGAATAAACATGGCAGTAGTTGTAAAAAAGTGGCATGTAGTCGAGCCTTATGAAGCTCATAAAGAATAAACCAGTGTCAGTCAGATAAGGCAGATAGCATGTTAGAAATGCAGCATGATAGTACTGGTACCGCCCATAAGCAATGCCCGAAGGAAGCGTTTGCACCCAAGCACCCCACACGTATCGCTGTTGTCTACAGCTTCTTCAGGGAACGTTTTAAATAAAAGTGGTCTGATTTGGAAACTTCATGTTTGCTCAGCAACGTACTTTTCAGAAAACTATATTGATAAAGTCATGGCTGATTACATACGCTTTTACTGCATTTCCGTGACGGAAACGCAGTAAAAAATTAGTGTGGTTTTTTTTTTTTTTTTTTGCTGCAGAATTTCCATAGCTCATTCCAGTCTTTGTGGAAAATCTGAACATAAGATGAATATTTACCACAGTAGAAATTGATGATATGCTGCATATTTCGAAATGGCACTGCAGGTCCTTTTCAGCAGTGTTAAATTAAAATGCACAGTGGGAATGACATTTAAAAAAAAATCTCATGCACTTTGCTAGGACTCTAAAAGTGCACAGCGTTTTTTTCACATGCAAATACACAGCAAATGCAAAATGTATTCTCCAAGGGAACTTGGGCTTAGACTTGCCCCTATAATTCTGAATGTTCCTGTCAACTTGCCTCTTTAAGGAGGCCTATCTATGGGTCCTATACAACTTGACAACTAGGCCATTTCTGTGCATATTGTTGGATATGGACACTACTGTTTCAGTGATGTTTTGCCTAAGGTCAGTTCAGCAATGTTTGTGCTGGCCTCCATGATTGCCAGATCCAACACCCTGTGACTTCTTTATGTAGGTCTTCATCCTGGACTCAGTTCATCTTCCCCCCCAGCCACAAGATCTGAATGACTTGAGGCAACACATCACTGAGGCAGTGAAGTCCAAATGTGAGGTTTTGTGGACCGCATCTGCATACAATTTGACTACCACGTAGAAATCTGCTGTGACGCCAGTGGACATCTTTTTGAACACTCAGAGTGCATAGATTGGATACATAGTTTTGTCTATATATTAATAAATTTCGGTTATTATGAACACTAAGTATATAATTTTGTACCATCCTTTTTCAGTCAATCTGTATATGAACCCATCACCAGACAGGAATTGAGAAAACAGAGTAATGCACACGAGGTAGCAAATTCAAGACAGGATGGAGTAGAGATAGCTGACTACAAAAATCTCAAGGGCTGTCACATTGTAGGAGGATCATCTTTATTTTCATTTGTACAAGGAAAGACTAGAAGCAATGGGATGAAACTAAATGGGAGGAGACATAGATTAGATATTGGAAAAAAAACTTTTTGACTGTGAGGGTGGTGAATGAGTGGAACAGGCTGCCACAAGAGATTGTGAGTTCTCCTTCAATGGAAGTCTTCAAACAGAGACTGGACAGACATCTGTCTGTGATGATTAGTGAATCCTACGTTGAGCAGAGGGTTGGACCAGATGTCCCAGGAGGTCCCTTCCAACTCTACTATTCTATGAATTCCATCTTCCCTTTGTACCCAGCTAATTCTTCTCTTTTCTCTGCTCCACAGTATATAGAAACAGGAAGTCTCTTGTCTCTGCGTTTATCATTCCTCTCTTCAACTCCTGACCCAGCTTATTTGTCCACTTGCAGTGATAACTCATATATGTAGTATTTCTTAAATGAAGTGTCAGCCCAATACTGAAATTAAACAATTTAAACATTCATATACAGACTCCCCTTAGAAAATGTCTGCATTATATAATCCTTTGTTTATAGATACAGATATTTTATATTTTTGCTTTTTATATTTCAATTATATACTTTCTTTCAGCAAAGAAGTATGTGACCCTAGCATTGGTGGAAGCATTATTATGTGTCCACAATGTGACAAGGAGTGTTCATATTGGTACCTTAATATCACTTGTGAATCATCAAAGGTTAGTGGTGGTCTTTGTGTAAAATTATTTATATATATATTCATCCTCGTTACATTTACTGCTGTTCTCTAAATCTTTGCTAGCAAAAAATTTGAAAATCTTTTCAGCTCACAGCTCACCCCAGGTATTCTGCCAAAAAATGTTCTTATCTAGGGTTTTCTTCTTCTTATAAGTTGTGACCCTTAGAAATACATTAGATACTGTATTTTTCAGCGCTATAAGACACACCTAGGTTTTAGAGGAAAATAAAAACATGATGCAAAAAATGTCATGAGGCACTGTTATTGGGGGGGATCTGCTGCTGACACTGTTTTAAGTAGGGTTAATGTCCACCAATTCTGTACTAATATCCCCCATCCTGGTATATATGGCCTCGAATCCAGGTGTACATGGCCACCATCACCATCCTGGTATACATGGCTCCCCCATCCCCATCCTGGTATACATGGCCCACCCATCATGGTGCACACATAAAAAAAAAAAAAGATTCTACTCACCTTTCTTCCTCTCTCTCAAGATTTGAGCGTGTAAGCAGCACATGACATCACTGTCATATGCCCTCAGACGCCGAGGTCAGCTGCCGTTAATAATCACTGCTCCCCACGCCCAGGACTTGTTAGCTGCAGCCACCAGCTTCTTGCAAGCTATTCCGAAAATCATAGTAATTTATTTACTATGACTAATCAATACTCCTCAGCTTTCTTGAACCATTCTGCATTCTGTACATGAAAGTTCGGTATAAACCCCTCCCGACCTTGGACGTATGCATAAGTCATATCTTTAATGCGGCATTGTGACCGCAGTCATGGTGATCGCATTAAAATGCCGGCGCCATCTTGCATCTTGTGCCGCCCCTGCATTACTATAACCATAGCCTTTCTCAGCGTTTCTGGCAATGGTTGCCTGAAACACTAAACCCCGGCCTACTATCTGTGCTATTAGAGCCACAATTATAGGCTGGAGCCTAGCAACGCCTGGGTCACCAGGGATTGGTGCGATGGGACAATGACTCCGCGCTGTGATGAACCTTTTGGTGACACAGACTTTTTCAAGCCTGTGCCATCACTGCAGGTGCTCCTGCTGTTTCCTCTGCAGAAGAAAGAAGAGTTTCTTAGGCTGTGGTTCCACGGTCCGGAACCACAGCGCTTTGGACGGAGCGGAAATTCCGCACCGCCCAAAGCCCCGCCCCCTTTCTGACGCGCGGTCAATTCCGGAAAGAACGCAGGGCTACATAGCCCTGTGTCAAATTCCTTTGCGGCGATGCAGCGTCGCCGCAATACGCTAGGACATGCTGCGGTCTGAAAAGACGCGCCGCATGTCCAGAAACGCAGGTCTTCCGCCTGCATGTTGTTACGCATAGTGGAGACGGGATTTCTTGAAATCCCCTCCACTATGCTGTAACATCTGGATGCTGCGTGTTTGGCGCTGCGCCAACGCACAGCGCCAAACACGCAGCATTTCCTGAAGGAATCCTGATCGTGGAAACTCACCCTTATCCCTCCCTTCTGCCGCTGAGTGCTGATCTGTACTTGATTACTGATTTTTAGCAGTTGTTTTTGCTTAGTCTTGCATCCTGCAGCCGTCGAGCACTGATCAGTGATATGGTAATCATTGATCAACGTCCATGCTTGCTGTTTTGTATGACCTTTTTTTTGTCCCTGCCAATTCCCCCCCGCCCCTGCTCACTTTGCACCACCTCCGTGTGTGTGCGTCCTACAGCTGCAGATCAGGCTAGGACTTTTTTCCTGTCCATCTTTAATCCCTTTTTTTGCACCACATCTGTGCATGCGTCCTAAAGCCGTTGAGCTCTGGTCGTGACGAACATCACTGACCGGCCTCCTGTTTTTTGTTTTTTATTATGAAAAAAAGAGCTGAGTAAAAAGTGTTTATTATTCGATAGGATTACATTAGGGGCATAAAAAATATACTGTATCAATCGTCATCTACTGCAGTATTTTTTACTGAATTAAGTTGGGTTTACTGTCAGCTCGGAAAAAAAGAATCACATCCGTGCGTCCTAGAGCCATTGAGCGCTGATCGCTGACATACATACAGGTGCTTCTCACAAAATTAGAATATCAATAAGTTAATTTATTTCAGTTCTTCAATACAAAAAGTGAAACTCATAATATATAGAGTCATTACAAGCAGAGTGATCTATTTAAAGTGTTTATTTCTGTTAATGTTGATGAATATGGCTTACAGCCATTGAAAACGCCGCTAAGCTCCGCCCCCACCTCACAGGCCGTACGCAGGTTGTGCGCAGCTATGCGTTTTCCTGCGCCTGTGTCCTTTTGACGGTGCACCGATCTGCGCCCAAAGCACCGTGTTGCATTTTGGTGCGCTCGGCGCATACGCCGGCAAACGCATACCTGCGTACAGCCTGTGAACCCAATGCTAAAGATAGGGTGCGCAGGTCGCATGAAGCGTCATGCGCCCATAGGCGTAGCGAGCGGGAGGAGGCGCGTCCGGGGGCGGAGCTTAGCGGCGGCCATGCTTTGACGGACGCAGGTCGGTCAGACGCTGGTGTGAAATTAGCCTAACACCAGCTTGAAAAATGATTGTAAAATCCGAAATGTTGGCCTACTGAAATGTATGTTCAGTAAATGCACTCAATACTTGGTCGGGGCTTCTTTTGCATCAATTACTGCATCAGTGCGGCGTGGCATGGAGGCGATCAGCCTGTGGCACTGCTGAGGTGTTATGGAAGCCCAGGTTGCTTTTATAGCAGCCTTCAGCTCATCTGCATTGTTGCGTCTAGTGTCTCATCTGATTCTTGACAACAGTTCATACATTTTCTATGGGGTTAAGGTCAGGAGAGTTTGCTGGTCAATCAAGCACAGCGATACTGTTGTTTTTAAACCAGGTATTGGGACTTTTGGCAGTGTGGACAGGTGCCAAGTCATTCTGGAAAATGAAATTTCCATCTCCAAAAAGCTTGTTGGCAGAGGGAAGCATGAAGTGCTCTAAAATTTCCTGGAACATCTGCACTGACTTTGGTCTTGATAAAACACAGTGGACCTACACCAGCAGATGATATGGCTCCCCAAACCATCACTGATTGTGGAAACTTCAAACTTTTTTTTTCAGAATCAGTGGGATCCGTTGAAGCGTTACAGAGTTATTACCTCATAAGCTGACATTGGTCAGAATAGTAAAATTTGTCCTGGTCATGAATGTGAAAACAAGCTTGGGGGCTAAAGGTGTTAAAGAAATTTCATCTTCTTTAAAAAAAAAATCTTTCCTGACATTATAAAAAGTTTTTTCTTTATATAAGCTTGGCTGAATTATATAATACTGTATTTCTAACCTTTAGCCAAAATCACAAATGAGTGGTACTTTGGCTCCCTACTTATCCTACAAAAAGCCTGACATAAAGTTGTACCGTTGTAAATGCAAGGACTGACAATGTAGGAACTACAATTATAATATCTTCTTTGTATACCGAAGTAATTTTTTTCTGTTGCAGAAACTTTGCATATTTGACAGTTTTGGAACGCTTGTGTTTGCTGTGTTTATGGGAATATGGGGTAAGCTTGTTCTAGTTCATTAAAGGTTTTTTTTTGTCTATTAATTTTTTAAGAACCACTGCTTCGCTGACTCTCGCTTTCCTGCTTGCTGAGGAATAAGGTGCATTCCTGAATGATTGACATTTCCAATTTGCGCCATTTGTCCAAAGTGTCCAAACTGCAAAGGTAAAGCTGCTTCTGTTTGCAGCATCGGAGGAGCATAGGGATACTGAATCTGGTCTGATTCAGTGATCCTGCCGCTTCAGAACAGCTTCTACAAGCCTTATTGGAAAGAGCTTGTAAGCGCTACACTCCTTGCCTAAATTACCTGCCACCACTGACAGACTGCAGAGGTATCTGGTAACCTAGGAAATGAGCAGTAAAAAATAAAATGTAATCCCTGTGTTCTTCAGAATGGAGTATATTCTACATAAAAATTAAATTGCAAAGTTTCTTGTTTTTAAATTGAATTTTAACCATTAAAAATTGAGAATAACCCTTGTAAGTACTAAACTGTTTAATGTAGTTATCATATATCGAACAGCTAAAATATTCAAAAAGTAGCTTTTCAATCTGGGAAAACCATCCATTCTATGAGTGAAGCCTGTCCGCTTTCAGATGATCACTGCAGTCTAGCTAGCCTTTCTAACTTTTGGCAGGCTGTTATTGCCCAGAAAATCTCAATGCATTAGTATATTTTTTGTTGCAAAATATATTATTGCAAACCACCTGTAAATTGTAACAGATTCTTACATGTCTATAGTAGCTGAAGGCACCCTTTATAGCAACTCTCCAATTGTTTTCAAGTGTGATGGTTGCAAACTTACATATGCACTTATTATAGAGCTTCTATTCAATTTTAAGCTTTTTTTCTATTGATAGTACGTTGGGTTAGTTTGGTTAAATTCTCAGCAGAAGAGTCTCTAAATAGTATGCATAAAATATAATTAGTAATAAAAATAAAATGTAACTTTCAATAGATATAAATAAAAGAGCTGAGCTCAGGACATACACTCTATATTAACACACACAGATATATACCTAAATCATCACAATAGTGTTTAGTGGTAGCAGTTCCCAAAAAAAGATTGGATCTCACCTAGTTCCTTGTAGTTACACACTGTCCTATATGGGACCAGGAGAAAAGGCCACATAGAAGATAAATCATCAGCCTATAAACCCCTTTCATACCCAGTATGGCTCCCGCCCTTACAGGGACACTAACCTAATCTATAGCCTATAATTTTAATAAAATATACCCCTACAAAAAATCTTCCCTACGCGTTTCTGCCTTAGTCATGAGGTCTCATTAGGGGAGTGTACTTGCAAGAGGGGGAGAAAGGGGATACATCAGATCAACCTTAAACAACATGGGATATAGTGGGACCTGCAGTGGCAGTGTAATCCCCAAAAACAGAATGTATGATGTGCAGCGTTCCAAAAGGATGGTGTGGTAAGTTATGTCCAATTTGCCTTTTTTTCATGTTGTTCCAGTACACACAAAGAAAATAAACATGTATAACAAAACTGTACTTAGAGGTTGGAAGAGGGTAAAGATTGAAATAAAATGTTATTTAAAAAGGTCAAGAAGAATGTGTAGAATAGATTTTGAGGTACCTTATTTTTCGGACTATAAAGCTCACCGGACCATTAGATGCACCCCAAATTTTGGCGAGGAAAATAGGAAAAAAAGATTTTATTTATTTTTATAATATTGGGGTCCAATTTGTAGTCCAAATTTAAGGTACCTTACCTGGGAGGCGGGTGCTCGTTGGAGCTGGGTCACAGGAGCCATGGTCCCTTCCTCAGGAAGCCAGCAACGGCACAAGCGGTGCTATGCTGCAGGCCCTGGGTGGGAGAAGTGGGTGTCCCAGCGATGCGATGTTACTGGCCCTGGGTGGGAGAAGTGGGTGTCACAGCAGTGCGATGCTGCTGGCCTTGGGTGGGATAAATGGGTGCCCCAGCGGTGCAATTCTGTGGGCCCGATGTCAGCGGTGAGGCAGAGCAGAGTGCATTGCTTTCCTGGTGGCCATTTTCCTTAAATCTTGGACCGGCGGAGGCAGCGCATGCGCAGACTGGAATCTCTGCCCGGCCGAGGTCTCACTTCGCGCAAGTACTGCATTTGGCAGCCATCTTCCTGAAGCCGTGGGCTTCAGGGAAATGGCCTCCAGCAGCGGCGCTTGTGCACACTGAGATCACAGCTGGGCCAAGATCCCAGTCTGCGTATACCTTGCCTCGGGCAGCCCACGGCTTCAAGAAAATGTCCGCTGGGAAAGCAATGCACTCTCATCGCCGACACTAGGCCCGCAGCATCGCAACGTTTCTGCCGCCGCCGGAAGGGACCCTGCCTCCTGTGATTTTTATGATTACGCTCCACCACCGCAGCTCCCTGGTAAGCTACATTCGAACTATAAGACGCACCGTTTAATATCATTTTTATGGTATTAAGTCTAGCTAGTCAAGCAGATATTTTCACAACCCCATATAGAAAAGTTAATTATTTTTACTGTTTTTAATGATCTTCATGGAGAATTTTTTTGGACTACAAAATTGAATTTTGTCAGTATATAGAATTTCCTTTTAAGCAATGTATTATGAGTAAAACTGCTATTTTCTTGTTTTCACAGTTACTTTGTTCCTTGAGTTTTGGAAGCGCAGACAAGCTGAGCTGGAATATGAATGGGACACGGTTGAGTTTTTAGAGCAAGAAGAACAGCCTCTTCCAGAATATGAAGCAAAATGTACCCATGTGGTTGTGAATCCCATCACTCAGGTAAATTGCACCATAATTTAATACTGGAGAAAAGGAAATCCTCCAATTAAGTCACAAGAATAAATTTGAACTACACATTTATTCATGGATTAAAATCTAGCCGTGCCTCCATGAACAAGAGCAAACCTACAAAAGCCTTAATCATCCCTGACCAGTAATGTAATGTTTGAAGAAAATATTGAGAAAGAAAAAGCCTAAACTTATAATGATAAAAATTTTTATAAAATCAAGAACTCCTGCTGTTACCCACCGTACTCGCCAGCCACAAGACTACTGGAGCCAGTGATAGACTTCAGCAGTTCTATTATTGAAGTGTGCATTATCAGATGTTTTTCTGATGACATGCTATTCCTGTCACCTTATCACTGCAGCGTATTACAGGACGCAATAGTCCTGTTCCTGGTGACCATAGTAGCGTCCTTACTTTTGAAATAACATCAAAAAAAGAATTGCTGTTTTTTTTCCATTCCCATTTTTCAAAAAAATAATAAAGATTTATCAGCACATGATATGTAAGCCAAAACTGGTTGAAATGCAGTAATAACAAAAATGAAAAAAAATCGCTTCGTCCTTAAGGCCCAAAATAGCTGTGTCTTTAAGAGGCCAAGGTCTAAAACACGTAGTATTAGGAGATTAAAGGGGTTGTTCAGTGAAAACAAGTTGTCGCCTTTCCATAGGATAGCCTGACTGCTGATTTATTGATTCTCTGTGAGGCTGCATGAAAAATCTGAGCGCAGAGGTTGCACAGCCCCTAGGAAATTAATGGAGTACATGTTGTATATGCGCAATGCCGCTTCATTCTAATGGGGATAAAAGTTCCCTGTTCTGCCAATCAATGTGGGGCCTAGCAGTTCAACCCCCGCTAATCAATAAGTTATGATCTATCCAGTAGATAGATGGCAATTTTTTTCCGCAGATAACCTCTTTAAGTGACTCTCTTGACTTAAACTTACTGTTTGTCCGGCACCGCTCGTTGCATCGGGAGGTGACATTAGCTGATGGCATCACATTTACCCATACCTTGTGGGACACTTGTTTGCCAGGTATTATTCACATGTTGTATTAGACAGGCTATGAGTTTATGGAGATATTGGTAGTATAATGTGAGTCTAGAATTTGGGACCCAACTATTATTTTTTCTGCATGGTCACACTTTATCTAAAACTGGCCCTGATTCCTGTAAAGCACCAGTAGGTAAACAACCTTATTGAATGCAATTTTGAATACTTCGGTGGGTGTAGTTTTGAAAAAGCATCACTTTTTATAGGTTTTCCTGTAAAAATCACTTTAAAAATTGAATAAGGCCTTAAAAAAGATTTGTTGCTAAACTTTTTTAAGCTTTCTATCAAAGTAACAAAAGGAAGGTAAAAAAAACTATGCTGATGTAAAGTAGTCATATGTTAAATGTTATTAATTAACTATGGTGTGTGGTCTATTTTTTGTTTTGTTTTAGTTTTTTTTAAATCAAAGCGTTTTTATTA
>VIAB01001345.1:182205-199525 GCA_009801035.1 Oophaga pumilio
ATATTTGTGTTATTCTCAAAACTTTTGGCCATGACTGTACAACCAAGGAGAACAGGTGAGGGATACATACACATGGTACAGCAGAGGTACACTGTCAAAGGTCTGGGCCAATTTTATGACACACCCAGGTACGGGCCCAGACGACCAGGTATTTTTGACAAGGTGGGAAAATTTTTTAAAGATGGTCAAGCAATACCTGTCTGACAAAACCAGAGTACTCCAAGGTGGATGGTAACAATTACTTGTATTATAGCCATCAATATAATAAATAGAGTGTTCACGTAATGCTGCATGAACCGGTCACCAACTAGTATGTGTACGGACACGGGGCTATCAAGTGCATGTAGGGTGTGTGAACAGTTGCTATGATGGTCCTGATTTTTAAGAACATTTTGTAAATGCGATAGGCCAATCTTTATGTCTAATACAGGGTGTACCTGATTCCCTAATTTTTCACACTTCTTGCTTCCTTCATAAATTACACTGAAATTTCCAATTTTTTAAATAAAAATTCAATTTTGGTTTACTTATCTTACTTTTTTTTAAATGCTTTTTACATTTTGCCTTTTATACAAGTCATTATACAGGAAAAATGTTTAACATTTTTTTCTTGTAAACTACATGTTCTTTTTGATTTTGAATGTATTATTATCAGTCCTTCAAGTGGAGTAAAAGTGTGACACCATTGATCTCAGCAGCGATCTGGGAGTCAGTGATGCTTAAAGGAGTCTTCCCCATGCTGTTGTCCTTCCATTCTGCACTTTTTCCATCCATTTCAACAATTTCACTGCCCCCAGACCACCTTGTAGGGTCAGCTGGAAAAATGCTTTGATTTCCGATTGACTTCCATTATACTCGAAATGAGCATTCGGAATTGATCAGTTCGAGTAACGAGTTCCCGGCATTTTAGTGCTCGCTCATCTCTAAAAGGTAAACTGTACCCATTGTAAACTTAAATGCCATAAATGTAGATACACAATGGAGAGAGGCGTAAGCATAGACATCCACATGAAAGCTCATACATTTTTATGGAGTAACAAAGAGGAGGTAAGGAACATTATAATCCTAAAATTTATGGGTGACATAAATAACATTCTATAATTTGGAAACTAAATGTAAACAGCCAAACACAGGCAACTATTTCTGTGACTAGATGATTGGAGGCTACACAGAATGTCATAGCAGGCGACGTAGTGCACCCCTGCTTTAAAGGGAATCTTTCAGTAGGAGCAACCATCCTAAGATGTCTGTATAGGCATGTAGGTTATAGGTGTCACGCTGTATAGCAGATATATATATGTGATGTCAGTAATCTATATCAAAAGGGACAACATACTATATAACATATGCATAGATATATGATAACATAGAATTACCTGACAGAATATCCAGTGGGTCAATCCGGAATCCGTTTTACGCTGTCTCCGGCTAGAGGTGGACCTGGGTCTATGCTGACCCTAAACTGGGGTCATGACTAGTCCCTCAACCTGGAGGTACTGTTAAAGGTACAGAGGTCCAGGCCACCAGCGTAAACCCTGTCTCCTATCAATCCCTGACAACTGTAATCTAGTCCTTAGAAGGACCCGGATTACCACCAAAGGGAATGAACAGGTAACGGTTAATGAACAGAAAAGACACACAAGAAAGACAAGTAAATTCAGTCTTACATACAACACTTACACACAGAAGGAACAACTAAGGTCTCAGAAATAAACTATAAGCAGTAAGAGGAAAAACAACTTAGGAGCTCTTAGCTTAAGTATTCTCAGAACCTATCCAGTCTGCTAAACTACATGAATGCTTTCACCGGCATCAAAGAAGCAGACTGGCAGGTATATAAAGGAAACTAATTAGTTCCAAATCAAAAGCAGCCGGGCGAGGCTGAACCTAGTCTTAGCAAAGAGCTAGGTAAAATTAACCCCCTCACCACCAAACACAAAGAAACAGCAATTCAGCTGTGAGAAGTCAGAGTGTGTAATCGCGACGATCTTCGTGGCGATACACCCATGACAATAGGAAGCTGAATAAATTGATACCTTGATATCTGTGTCTTATTTCTGAGAAATTCATGTTGGGGGAGAGAAAAATATTAATTTTGAATTTAAACTTCAAATCCTTTTTTGTTTGTCCAGATGCGCCACTGCCCAAGATGTCTGGCTATGGCTTACTCTCCTTTCCCCCTAACTAAACAAATGCACGCCCAGCTGGATGTGCACATGTATAGGAGGTCAGGAAAGATAGCTGCCAACTAAATAATTGCAGAAATATTAAATGTACTGGCATCTTTAGAGAAAGGTAACTGAATATTAACTCTTGTGTACATCTTGGCTCTAATTTGCTGACTCCTTGGATGGGAATATAATTCAACCTGACAATGAATAAAAATTTGTCGATCATCTGTCAGTGCATCTATAAAATGAATGAACATTTTACACTAAAAATTAAGGAACATGTCCTTCAGAGACATGTGTTATTCCTTCTGTATACACACATGAAAACTTATTATGAAAAGTTGTCTAAAATGACCATTATACTTACCGGTAACATTTTTTTAATTTTAATTCATGACCATTTTCTACGGTGAAGATAGTACCATGCATTTAAAAACAAAATATTGTTCTTCTCTGACAGTGGTCAGAAATGTAACCCCTTAATGACCGCCAATACATATAAAAACGTTGGCCGCTAAGGAGCATTTTACAACTGCGATTGGGAATAATTTATTCTGCACAAAGCCAACCCCCACTCAGGTCCATCATCTGTCACTGGAACTGTAGGGGGTTCTCATGTTACTGCTAGAACAGATATTCTGGAAAAGCGATATGGCTCCCTCCCCTCAAATAAAATCCAGTGAATTCTGCGGTCTCAAATCCAAATGCCCCCCTCCTTCTGAGCCCCACTGTGCCTAAACCACAGTTTGCCTCCACATATGTCATTATTGTAATGGAGAGAAGGCTCTTAATTTACGGGTGCCGATCACCAAAAGCACCAGTTGGGCACAAAGTATGGGGGTGATATGTTTATGGGGGTTCTACACTGTATCGGGACATAATATTTGGGCACTAGACTGGCAGATTTGCATTTCTCCTGAAAAAAAAGCCTGGCATGGATATTACAAAATAGTCACTGCAGCCATAGATGAATTCATTGAGAGTTGCAATTTCTACAATGGGGTCACTTTGGGTGTTTTCTGCTGTTTTGGCACCTTCGGGGCTCCGCAAATGTCGCCCGTAAACTATTCAAGCAAAATCTGTGCTCCAAAAGCCAAATAGCGCTCCTTCGTTCACAGCACTGACATGTGGCAGTAATTTCTGACAACATATGTGGCAGCATCGCATTCGGGAGAAATTGCACAAGAAATTGTAGGGTCTAGTTTCACCTATTAAGCCTTGTGTACCTGACAAATTTGCAGCAAACACACAAAAATTACATTTTTAACACTAAAATGTTATATTTCCATGTCTCAATGTTATAAAATTCCGTGAGGCACCTATGGGTTCAAAATGCCCACTGGATCCCTAGATGAATTCCTTGAGGGGGTCTGGTTTCTAAAATAGGGTCCACTTGTGGGGGATTTCTGCTGTTTTCACATGCCAGGGGCTCTTCAAATGTGATATAGCGTTCACAATCTATCCCAGGCAAATAGCACTCTTTCCTTTCCTAGTCCTGACATGTGTACAAGCAGAAGTTTTTGACTACATATGCGGTCACATTAGGGACAAATTGAGAAACATTATGAAGTCTGTTTTCTCCTTTTATCCATTGTGAAAATGACAAAGTTGGGGCTAAAACATTTTCGTAGAAAAAAATGACAATTTTCAATATGACAACCTAATGTTATCAAATTCTGTATAGTACCTGTGGGTTAAAAATGCTCACTATACCCCTGGATAAAATCCTTAGGGGTGTAATTTCCAAAATGGGGTCATGTGTTGGGGTTTTTCACTGCTTAGGCACTCCAAATGCGACATGACACCAGCAGACAATTCCATCAAAGTCTGCGTTCCAAAACGTCACTACTTCCTTTCCGAGCCCTTCTGTGAGCTCAAACAGTGGTTTTCCTCCACATATGGGGTATCGGCGTACTCAAGAGAAGTTGCACAATAAATGTTTGGGTTCATTTTCTACTGTTACCCTTGTGAAAATAAAAAAAATTGGGGCTAAAAGTACATTTTTATGGGTAAAATGTGATTTTATTTTTTTATTTTTACAGCTCTACATTATGAACTTCTGTGAAGCACCTGGGGGTTCAAGGTGCTCACCACACATCTAGATACATTCCTTAAGGGGTCTAGTTTCCAAAATTGTGTAAATTATGGTGGGTTTCCAATGTTTAGGCACATCAGGGGCTCTCCAAACGTGACATGGCGTCTGCTAATTATTCCAGCTAATTTTACATTCAAAAAGTCAACTGGCATTCCTTCCCTTCCGAGCTCTGCCATGCGCCCAAACAGTGGTTTACCCCCACATATGAGGTATCGACAAACTCAGGTAAAATTGCACAAATTATTTTATGGTCCATTTTCACCTCTTACCCTTGTGAAAGGAAAACATTTGCAGCTAAAGTAAAATTTTTGTGAAAAAAATTAAATGTTCATTTTTTTCCTTCCTCTTTGGTCAGTTCCTATGAAGCACCTGAAGGGTTAATAATCTTCTTAACTGTGGTTTTGAGCACCTTGAGGGATACAATTTTAGAATGGTGTCACTTTGGGGTACTTTCTGTCATATGTGATGGGGTCCCTAAAAAATGGTTTTGTAAATTTTAGTGGAAAAATTAGAAATTGCTGGTCAACTTTCAACCCTTATAACTTCCTAACAGAAAAAAAATTGTTTTGAAAATTGTGCTTATGTAAAGTAGAAATGTGAGAAATGTTATTTATGAACTACTTTGTGTGACATATCTCTCTGATTTAACGGCATAAGAATTAAAAGTTTGAAAATTGATACATTTTCTCCAAATTTCCTTTTTTTCACTAATAAACAAAAGTCATGTCAAATAAATTTTACCACTATCGTGAAGATGTGTTACAAAGAAAATCTCAGAATCAGTGGTGACCGTGGTCAGAATTGTAAAATTTGGCTTGGTCAGTAAGGTCAAAATTGGCCCGATCACTAAGGGGTTAATGGCTAATGGAACATGCATTTTTCTTTCATGTACACCAACTCAAACTCCAATTCAATTTGTGTCTTTTTTACAGATATTCATTTATATTGCAGCACAGATATGTAAAGGTCATTACATTTTTTCTCGGTCAATACTGTTTTAACAGACTTCATAATCAGAGTATTTCATTTTCATACAAACCCATCTGTTAGTTTCATCAATCATTCTATAGTAAAAACCATTCAACAGTTTGCATGGCTGTCCTCTTTTTAAATAGATGCTTCAGTGTCAAGTCTGGTCATGGATCTAATTACCCTTTGCACATGGTTCCTGAAAGTTATCTAATCTGACTATAGTTAAATCATAATCTCACTATACATTATTTATCCCATATACAATTCTGTCCATGGGGTCGTATTTCCTTGGTCTAGGAGTTTATAATATAATAAAGGTTCATTATGAAACCAGTGATAATTAAAACTAAAAGTTGTTCTGAAATAAGTGTATTAAATATGTGCATCTTAATCTGAATTTTAATAAGTGTTTTTTTGCTGTATTCACACTCCATACAGAGGTTAGCTCAGCAGACATCTCTTCATATATCAGGAATAGCACTGCATACACTGTTATTCTTAGGGCTCACTGACACTTGCGATGAAATCAGATGAGTGCAATCCGATTAAAAATCATATTGTTAAACTATGGGGCAGCTCACATCTGCGATTATTTTCTCATGCCAATTCGGCATGTGAAATCAATTGTAGCATGCTGCGATTGAATCCAAGAATTGGATTGCACGCCCCCATACTAGTCTATGGGTGCATATGAAACATCACACTGCACTCTGATATCACCTGAGCGCATTGTGATTGCCGCGGAGGCCGGCAATATAGGAGTTGGAAAAATTACTTTCTCTGTCTCCTCCGCACCTGTGTTCCGATTCTCCCATGCGAGAGGAACAGAGCACTGACACTCAGCTCACACTCGTAGCAGAGCTGGAGCCAAGTGACATTAGCATATCACATCCAATACTCTTGCATCGGATGCCATACGCTGGTGGGACTGGCTGTACACTCAAAAGTTGGTTTCCTCTGTACAAAAGATTCTACATCCATTAGAAATGGAAGCCATGACACAAAAGTAAAGTAAACAGCTTTAGAAAATATGTTCTAAAATATTTTATATATTGAAAGAATGTTTTTTTTAATTTAATTGTAAATGAGCACATTCAGTATTGTAAAGCAGCAGTACAGTAAAGAGGCAGTGACCCAGGTTAGTCTAACTTTAAAAGTCTTTATTTTCAAAACTCACAAAGTAAAAGCAAACGTTATACTCCGGATCGCAGCCGGATCATCCAATAGAGTCCGTACCAAACCCGTTGCCGTGAGCGACTCCACCGCTGTATCACTCGTGGGTGCATCAGTTGCATTACCTGTTCCATCTTCAAACAGACCTGTCCTGCACAGAGCTCCCTGCTCAGATTCTTGTAAACAACACACTGCCCTCACCAAATTCAATTGTTTCACCGAGCCCCTGTTTGGATATGATAAATGATGGATAATCCTGATCTTATTCGGTTCCCACTTGGGAACAACTCCCAACAAATGCTCAACTCCGGCCTCGATGAAATGGACCCATCATGAGCCTCAATGCTCAACTTCTACCCCTGGATGCTCCCTTGCCGACTTAAAATATCCTGGCTGAAAAATAGGCGCTCCAGGATCGAACAGGATTCTAGAACCTTTGTAAAAACCAAACTTAAGTAACGTCGCCTCCTCAGAATCTATTTAAAAATGGAAGCATCACTGCGACCCTCACCATGGACCTCCCTTTTTCCAGTACTGTCACCTGACTTTCCCTTTGATCGTTTAAAGCATCTGCTGAGCCCATGATTAACCCCGCAACCTGAGCACTCATGTTTAAACTTACATGTTGCCCCAAATTTGCACTGCCCCTCGTTAACTGCCAACAGAAGCGTTTCTTTGGGGTCGCCAAAGACCCGCTGGCTAAGCTAGAACCTCCAGCACCTCCTCGAAAAAGGCTGAGACATGGGAGCTGTCATCAAACACATCCATAAGGAAATGTCCTTGTGATCCCATTGTATGCCATGCCTCACAGCTTTCTTCTGCTTAAACTGCTCATCATACCTCAGCGGAGTGTAAACCCTATAAGCCTCCCCTATTGCGTCCATATAACCAAAAAGATTAGAGAAGTTGTCTGGCTCTTTCTCCCCAATCACACTAGCCAAAATTGCTACCAAATCGCAAATGTCCTTGGGATTAAGCGATACCACACGTTTTTCTTCCTCGTCTTTTTCCTTTTTTGAATCACTAGGTTTCACCTTATCAAAATCTGATCCCTAACTTCCTTCTTCAAGTGTGTTCCCAACGGGCTCTCAAAGCATACGTACACCTCACTCTTGAAACTAACGTCCAAACGCACGACTTTGTCCTCTTTCTCCTTTTCACTAGCACTTTTTTATGTATTTTTAACCCTTAACCCATTTCCCTACTCTCATTCTGGGCCTTAATGACCAAATGAATTTAATTTAGTTTGTTTCAGGAGAAATGGCTTTCTTTTGCTGTATATATTATAGGTATTCTCTTGTTTATTTTATTAAGTTAATCTTACATAGTTTTTTTTATTCCATGTATAACATTTTAAAAAATAAAAGAAAGCTTTTACTTTTCTATGACTAGATTTATTTCTGTGTTGGTGTGTTTAGGAAATACACCACTCCTGAAGTATATAAGTGCTCTGAAAGAATCCACTCTTGGGTAGATAATGTATAAAAATCAATAATCATATGGTCCAATATATAGTGAATAAATCATATGACATTTAGGTCAAACTCACCTTCAAACGTAAAAATGATAATACCATATATAAGGGAAAACAATAAATACATAAGACATTGTTAGAAATTGTGAATATATTAAAACAACAGACACAATCATGTCAAGGAGAATCTGTTCACAAACAAGTTCCACAATATACATAGTCAAAGTAACAGGAAGCAGAATAAAATCAATAATCTATCATAAAAAAATGCATCAATGAGGACTCTGAAAATAATTGAAATGAATAAATGAATAGCTATGGTTTGTCACCGTGGTTGGTAGTATGTGACTTAGGGGGTATCTGTGGTGAATAGATAGATCATCATGGATAAGAATAATGGATAAGAATCCCAGCCCTTTCTACAAACAAAGCATAGATATTAGAGAATTACTCACCAGGTGAGAAAAGACTCTTGAATTAGGGCTGTAGTAGCAGCGCTTAAAGGATTGTGACTACAGGCGCTGGGAGATATGCGCATATAGCCTCGAGTCCATGCAGATGCTTCAAAGAGAGGCACTGCGGTGTCATGTCTGCGAGTTGTGAAAGATGTGAACTAGGGACAGTATCTTGTTTTTGTTTCTCTCTTTCTATGTTTTTCAGGTTTCCATTTGTAGACTACGTCGGATCCCTGGACAACGTTTCATCTGCGTGGGATTTTTTTTTAATAACTTAGTGAACCAGTGAAAGTGTTAGAGTGTTTATTCAAATAAAGTATTTTGTGTGTGCGTGGTTTTTATTATTACTGGGTCAGTAATGGGGGGGTCTGATAGACACTGTTATGCACATGCCCCGGTTCTTTTAATTATCCTGTGCTCCACGTCGGGCTTTGCAAGTAGCCCGGCGAGATACATGTGTGGTATTTACAAGACCTATAGAAAGGCTTCCTTGAGGCACACATGTGTCTTGGTATTGCTCTGTTTTTTTTCTGTGCACAGTCCCAGTCCAAATTCATCAGGATGTCTCCTGGCTGTTTGTGGTGCTCTCTCCATGAGTTACTTGTCTGCGGATTCCAATAACCTGGCTACCTGTCTCTTTAGGGCTAAGGCTAGGTTCAAATTTGCGTATATGTGCGCAGCGTATCATCTGCATACGCAATCGCATGCAAAAACTCAGTGTTTTTTTTTTAATCCGCATCATGTTACGCATGGCACCAAAAAAAATGCCGCGTGTATGCTTTTTTGCATGTGTTTGCGTTGTTTATGCGCATGCGTTCGATATGACAGACATCAAAAGGGCGTGTCTCATGAAGAACACATGCGTATCGAACATATCCGCACGCATGTCCTTGCGTACCAATGCATTCCCATAGACAGTAATGCGGGGTTTTTTATGCACACACGCGCATGACTGCGCATATTTGATGGATTTTTGACGCTTCAAAAAATACAACATGTTGCGTTTGCCGGACACCGCCGCACACAGCTAAATGACGCATGCAAACGCATGTCTCTGCGTACACCATGTTAAAGATATGTACAGTACAGACCAAAAGTTTGGACACACCTTCTCATTCAAAGATTTTTCTGTATTTTCATGACTATGAAAATTGTACATTCACACTGAAGGCATCAAAACTATGAATTAACACATGTGGAATTATATACTTAACAAAAAAAAGTGTGAAACAGCTGAAAATATGTCTTATATTCTAGGTTCTTCAAAGTAGCCACCTTTTGCTTTGATTACTCCTTTGCACACTCTTAGCATTCTCTTGATGAGCTTCAAGAGGTAGTCACCGGAAATGGTCTTCCAACAGTCTTGAAGGAGTTCCCAGAGATGCTTAGCACTTGTTGGCCCTTTTGCCTTCACTCTGCGGTCTACCTTACCCCAAACCATCTCGATTGGGTTCAGGTCTGGTGACCAGGTCATCTGGCGTAGCACCCCATCACTCTTCAGTAGCTCTGCAAACTGTTCAAGGTCTTTAGTAACTCTGCAATCTGTCCGAGGTCGTCTGTAACTCTACAACTTGTACAGGGTATTCATTCAGTAACTCTGCTATCCTGTCTGTGGTTTCCAAGACTATAATATACTTTTAGATTGTATTTTATGTGTCATATTCAGAGTGCTCCATCTGGCTGCTGCACTGACGCCCACTGCCCATGTGACCAGCTGGATCTTGGACTTTGAGGATCCACCTGACAGTGTGAACCCGCTGTACGTAACAAATATCTCTCTATTACTAACACCAGGGCTCGATGTCAGCTGTGTTTTTGGATAATTCACAGCTGACATCAACCACGACTACAATTAGCCTGATTGCAAGCGCACCATGGCAATCGGGAAGAGCTGAGGCAAGAAGTCAGAATTGGCGCCACTTCTGGATTGGCTGTGGGTAGGTATTTTTAGGCTGATAAGGGCCCAATAATCAAGGATCTTCCCAGCCTGATAATATCAGCTAACTACTGTCTGCTTTACCTTTGCTGGTTACCAAAGATGGGGAGAGCAATACATTATTTTTTCATTTATTAGGTGTGCGATGTCACCACACACTAGAATTCCACACTACACATGCTGGCAAGGCTTTGTGAGCAGCAGAGGCCAATGGTTGAGTACCACCTCCAACACGCCCGTCTGTATTCTGGTCAGCCTCCGCAGATAATTGAAAAGTGGGAATGGATGTGTGACATTTGTGCTGTTCTCCAAGACTTTGAGAACTCCACAAAGATGAGTGGCAATGACACCATAGTCAGTGCAATAGTTCCGCTTCTGTGCCTGTGTTTTTTTTACAAGGAGTGAAAAGTTTTTAAAGATGGTCAAACAGTACCTGACCGATCAAACCAGCGTACTCCCTACTTCCTCTGCGACTTTCAACTATTGGGTCTCAAAGCTGTATACCTGGCATGAACTGTCTCTCTATGCCTCGGAGGAGTTGTGCTGCCTGTTGTGAATGTGTTAGAAATGAATTCTGAGCAGAAGCTCCCTCTGGTGGTTACAAACTACTGAACTATTCAATGAAGATTGTGAAGATTGGCAATCAGGTGTTACAGACTGGTCTTATATAAGGGAGGTTCCCTCCCATCAGGGTTGCCGGTGATCAATTGTTCTTGTCTCAACTTTGGTTCCTGGTTCACCTGGAAGCTTGCTGTGTCTTGCCTGCATCTTCTGCTAACAGATAAGATATTTTCTGCTTTTATTTTTGTGCTTGCTTTTTGCATTTTGTCCTGCACTTCTGTGGAGGTCAGCCAGGTCCCCTCCGGGGGCTTGTGCTCCTCTCAGTTTATCTGAGCCACTGTTATTTGTTCATTTGCCTTTTCCAGTTTTTTCAGTGGCTGCTGCTTAGTTTTGTTACACCAGAGAACTAATTTAGGTGGTAGAGGTCGTGTGATCTCAGGTGTTTTTGCAATTAGTGTGTTGGTATTTTTTTAGGGTTTTTTGGATTGCAGTAAGTTTCCTTCCTATCCTTTTCTTTCTAGGAAGATTGGGCCCCAACGTTTGCTCATACTATTTTCTGTCTGTGTCTGTATTTCCTCTTGTCTAACCGCCATTACATGTTTGGGGGCTTCCTATGTTCTTTAGGGATCTGCCCCGGGGCAGATAGTTTTCCTCTTTCTATCTTTAGGTGTAGTTAGCTTCTCAGGCTGTGATGAGGCGTCTAGGACCAACGCAGGTACGCTCCACGGCTGCCTTTAGTTGTGGTGGTTAGTCAGGGTACTGCAATCCAGTAGATTCCAACCTCTCTGGTGTATTGCCTTTTTTGCCTACTCTCCTCAGCTACCAAATCTTAACAGCTGCCCGTGGCTAGCATCTTGTCTCAGCGGGTTTTTAGTGATGCCAGAGGGGTCATAACAGACAGGTGCATTCGCCTGTCAGCTGAGCATTCTGACAGGCTCATTCTCATAAAATGAACAAAGCCTGGATTGAGACACATTTTTCAGCAGCACTAAAAGTGTTTGTAATATTCAACCACCAGATGACAGCAGCATATTAAGTGTTTTAATTTTCAATATTTGAATGAGGCCCGCTAGTAGTTGCCTTTCAAGGATCTATGGATGACCCTTCTTATAATTTTTGCCTGGCTTTGCACTTTCTGGAAAGACCTTAGAACTGTATAAGTCATTCATACAGTTTAACACAGTTATTTTTGCATTACAGTGGTATGTAAAACTCATAAAGTGTTGAAAAATATTTCTGGATTAGATTATTCATCCATAGATTATTAAATGCCTTCTGTCACATTTTGGTGGTACATAACAGTACAAAAAACCTTAAAAAATTTGCCTTGGTTACTTTTTTTTACCCATACACTATTCTGTAGTCCGAGTTACATTTCTTGGATATATAACATTCCAAAAAAAGCATTTAAATATTTTGCTGTGTTAAATTTCTCACCCATACACTGTTCCATCTTCTGGGATACATGTCATTGATATATAACCCTCAAAAAAATTGTTCACAAATTTATCGGTATCATATTGCCCATTCATACAGTATTACGTGTTCTTGGGTACATTTCCTTGGTTTCTGGGTAGATTTTGGTGGTATATAAGCCTCAAATTAATATATTGCTCACCTATAGACTATTCCTTGGTTTGAAGTACATTTCGTTGGTATATAACACGTTGCAGATTTGGTGCGTTTTTGTCACTTTTTTTTGTATGGATTTGTGACAAAACCTGAAGCCAGCAAAGTGAATGAGAAACCTAAAGTGTTATGCACACGTTAAGTATTTTTGACCTTGCAGACTTGGTGCAGAAAATAATTAGCAGCACGTCATAATTCTTTCCGTATTTGCCCTGTGATTTTCACCACTGACTTCACTCAAATCAACCAAAAACTCAGGGCAAAAAAGCATCAAAAATACGAGTTTTTGTAGCTGCGTTTTTCCTACCAAGAGATACAGAAATAGTGCAGAAATTTCACATGTGCACATACCCTTATCGATATTATATTGCTCACCCATAGAATATTCCATGGTCTTGAGTACATTTCCTCGGTATATAACCATCAAAAGTGTATAGCCTTTATGAGTCTAGGAGTACCAATACATGACAATTTGAACATGTTATGTCTAATACGGGGTGTATCTGAGTCCCTAATTTTTGGCAGTTCTTGCTTCCGTCAGAGATTAGACGGAAATTTTCTATTTTTTAATAAAAAAAAAGAAATTTTTGCTTACTTAAATTCTAATTTTTTAAACTGCTTTTTATATTTTGCCTTAAATACAAGTTATTATACAGGAAAAAATATTTCTTAACATTTTTTTTCCTGTAAAATGAAATTTCTCGTCGGTTTGGAATGTTTTATTGTCCTTAAAGTTGAGTAAAAGTGTGACTTCATTTGTTAGCGATCTGAGAGTCAGAGATGCTTCCAGGGGTCCTCCCCATGCTGTTCTCCTTCCATTCAGCACTTTTCCATTCTTTTAAACATTTTCACTGCCCCCCAGACCTCTTTGTAGGGTCTGCAGGAAAAAAGCTTGGCTTTCCCATTGACTCCCATTATACTCGATACTCGAAACAAGCATGTGAGTATTAGGAATTGCTTGGTTTGAGCAACAAACACCCGAGCATTTTAGTGCTCGCTCATCTCTAAGGGTACGTGCCCACGATCCACGACCTGCGCTGCATAAAAAATGCTGCATTCCACATTAGAAGCCCAGTGGATGTGATTTCTAGAATTGACGCGTCTATTTGACGCTACATAAATTCAACCGCGGCGCAAGTTTACGAGCCACAGCATGTCAATTTCTGTTGCGGAAATGCTCGTCTCTGGAACAGAAATTTCCATAATAGAATGTATTGGATGCTGTAAACGCGCTGAGTCCGGCACCATTTTATTGAAGTATTGTACTACATAATTAATATACCACTGAGCATACCCACACTCCAACGCAATTTTAGTTGTAATACACTGTGAGCAGAGCACTATGCAAATGCCGCCCTTAAGGCTACTGGAAAAAGGGAGAAGATTACTTCAAGAGTAATAAATAAACACAAATATAATTAAAGATAAAAGATAAAGGGAAGGGAAAATGCCAGGGGAGAAATACATAGACAACACCCAACCTACAAAGTCAGGGTGCTGTGCAAAAAAATATAAAAGGGAGGAAAGCAGCCAGAGGATGAAGACAAACATAAGACCCCACCCACAATCTTCCGCACTAACAACCCAAGGTAAAGAAATACCCCACAGTTTAAAAAAAAGTGGTTTACAGAATATTTACTGAACAATAATTACATTTCTTTATAAACTAATGCTGCAATAAAATGAAAAAACTTCCAATAAAAATTTACAACCTTATTCGTTCCATAATAATGCCATCCACAAGCCAGCAAGTACCCTCTGAGGAAGCTCAGGCAAAAAAAGCAAGAAGGGCTGAAGTTCAAAGGTTCATAGAAGTAATGTTACAGAACAGCACCTTCAATTATAGTGTGAAGCCAATGCTGTCAGAAAAAGGGCTGCCCATCAAAACCTGTCCCTAAAAAGAGCGTCAACAGATGCGCTGATGCTGGAAAGTATAGGTCTGCCTGACAGAATGTGATGGAAGATGAGCTTCAGCAGCCTTGCAAAGCCAATACTGAGAGACTTGGAGTAGCCTGTACTAACGAACCTGCCCACTGGCGTAAGAACTTGAGATCTTGCAATACTGCTTTGCTTGCCGAAAACTTAAACCAATAATTTTTTATTAAGTTTTAAACTGATACAAGTCATACAGTCATACGCAGAGATAATAGAATCTGTAATAGGTACATCGCATATGACTTGGCTCCTAGAAAAAAGGAAGAACCAAGGAAAACTAAAGTACAAAAAATAGGGATCATATGAACTAAAGTGGGGGAAGGAGGTGGGTGGGGTGAGAGGGAAAGATATACATTGGTCCATAAAACAATAAACTGACTTTAATCATGCGGTAATTATTTAGTTTCAAATGCAGCGTAATACAATAAGTAGGAGAGGTATTGTGTTAAAGGTTGCGTATGAAACAGTCATGATCTCTAAGCATTGGATTAGTGTTTAGGTCAGATGACTAATGTTTAGATGTGGTTTAAGTTATAATGTCTGTCTGATAACCTGCCAACCCTTGTCGGTTTTTATCGGCACGTTGGCAGTCTGGAGCCATCAAACTTTTGTATGAAATATATGAGTCTACCCTTGCCCAGATTTTCTCTATTGATGGCATTGACATGGATTTACACTTTGAGGCTAAACCCTGCCTGGCTGCCATTAATAGCTTGCCACAAACTTCAATGAAGACGACATTGAAGCTTGCTATTTTGGCCCAATGAACTCAAAATGCCCATTTTGTAAAACCATTTAAAAAATGAAATTACAACAAACAATTGTCATAATGGAACTATCATATTGGAAGAAGTACGCATGGATCCCTGTATTACTAATTGCATGAAGGAATCAGAACCAAACTTTTGCGGAAAGCATAAGATCATAAAATAGCGCAAACGCTTTTGCATCAATAGGAGCACAAGTTGACCAGTCAATTCATAGGCGATCAGGTTCTTTCTGTTACAGAATCCATAGGCAAATTTACCATGTAACATCTGATTTGCACCCTAACCAAGGTGAATCACCAATATACGCACAGTTATATAGTCTGGATTTGGCTCAAGACTTGAATAAGCGAATGCACAATCCAGCCAACACTGGATACATTTGTAATGTAATGAAAAATCTCCAAAGAATTCTCGAAGATATCAATCCTTTCTCCAAAGAATGCAAAAATATGTTGAAATTTGAACATGAACAAGCGCTAAAGGCAAATCTGGAAAACTGAACACTAATAGAAGATAATTTGACTTTCATGAGAGAAAGATTAAATACTATACACCCGGCAGAATCAATGCTCCAATTGCCAGGGGAAGTTGCTGCCATTTTGCACAGCGCAGATGGTGCACCTCCACAAAACTGTGATTTTACAAAATATATCTATCCTAATAGGCTTTGTGACCCAATGTGCTATCATTTGCTTTTCCCTTATGGGAACTCTGGGTGGACTACAGACCTAAAAAATATTAGGTCAAGAAATGTGACTCAACTTCAATGGTAATCATACCACTTTGCCATTCGTGATGGTAGTTTTAACCAGTTCCTTAATGCAGGAAAGCTGACACCAATTTAGGCTGATGTCTATTGTAAAATTCAGACAAACCGTTTGAGTTGGGTGCTCAAAAATCAAAGTACCGTAAGAGCTAAAGAAATTGACATTCTTCATTGATTTGTGAACAACCTCTATTTCAAGGATGTAGATATGTAGATATCCTGCCTGGAAAAAAAAGTAATATTGCCCTCAACTTTCCAGGGAAGTCCAAGAAATTTGGCACAAAACTACCAAGATGCCATGGCAATGGTCAAAAAATAAACCTGACCTATTTGTAACAGTAACATGCAATCCAAAATGGATGGAAATCAGGGAAAACTTATTTCCCTGTTAGCAACCATGCGACAGGCACGATTTAGTAGCATGAGTATTTAACATGAAACTAAAATTGCTACTTGGAGACTTAACCAGATGGCACAAATTTGGACATGTTAATGGTATGGGGTATGTAATCTAGTTCCAATTAAGAGGGCTCCCTCATGAACACATATTGGTATTTATGGACTCCGAATACAAGGCCTGGGAGAAAGAATTGACAAAATTGTGCAGAGCTCCCACACAAAGACTCTCATCTGAGGCTTTATGAAACTGTAAAATCTTGCATGATACACAGTCTATGTGGTCCACTGAATCCAAATACACCAAGTATAGATAATGAGAACTGTCCCAAAGGCTTTCCCAAGAATTTCTTAAAGATGCTTTCTTTTTGCAATAACTATTTTTTGCATCACCATATTTTGAGAGCTACAATTTTTCCATATTTTATCCGACACAGTCATGTGAGGGCTTGTTTTTTTGCGGGACAAGTTGATTTTTTTTTATTGGTACTATTTTCGAAAACATGCCAATTTGTGATCATTTTCTATTCCGTTTTTTGTGAGGCAGAATGAACAAAAACAGCAATTCAGGAATTTTTTTTATGCTGTTCCACGTGTTGTAAAATTGATAAGGCCGCTTCATTCTTCAGGTCAGTACGATTACAGCGATATTGTAAGCAGGTTGCGGGATGCAGTGATGGACAGGAGACAGAACAAGGGTTAACAGTTTTGCTTAACATTGATATACTCCACGCAGGGAGGTAAACAGTTAACAGAGGAATAAGCAGTTCAAAATGTAAATACTATGCAGAGTTAAATAACAGTCGAAAAGGTATTAGCAGTTCTTGCTGAGTCAGCTTATTCTGTCAGTCATTTCTCAAGACACGGTAGCCACAGAGCAGGTGATGGCGCCAACAACGGCATGCTCGGCGCTTGTCTGTTGCGGTCCGGAAGGTAACAATGTTCCGTCTTCTGGTGGCAGCGGTTGGTCTCCGGTACCTTCCGCTG
>VIAB01001346.1:47541-63827 GCA_009801035.1 Oophaga pumilio
TTATAGTAGTTATACTCTTGTACATAGGAACAGTATTATAGCAGTTATATTTTTGCACATAGAAGACAGTATTAATAATTTGTATTGCCGGACGGCTTATTGTTTGCTTGGCTGAATGTATCCAAGTGTCTTGTTATACAACATTGGATATTTACGGTCACTTAAATTAAAGACTTCTTTGGTGTAAAAATACCTGAAGATAATATTAATAAGTTACTTAATCATCTTCTGCAATCTACACCAGGCCAGGGTCGGATAAGGGTAACCGCAATTGAGAGAACCATGATAACTAACTTACATTGTAATTATAACTTCTATACATTTACATAAAGGATTGAGAACACTGATGTTTGCATGTGTAATCAGAGCAGATCTTTAGATATTCGAAATGTAAGAACATTAGACTTTTAATGGATGTGCATTGTACTTAACTGATACCATGTAACCATATAAATGACAGTGTGATTCCTTTCTGATCCTGACCTGTAATCATTGCATCATTTCTGCATTTCTTCCCTATTAACACAAGCGCAGAACGTGGTATTGAGTGAAGGGTCTCGGGCTGCGTGCGGACCATTCACCGGAGACAGATCTGCAAACACGATGCTTCATTATATCAAAAGGGAAACAAATAAAGCCGATATGTTCCCTTGTGCTCCTCAGAGATGAGCCGGTAGAGATAAAAGCACACTGGCAGCACAAAGCACAAGAACAGAATATCCCATGAGTAGTGTGGGAGGGTCTGTGGATCTTTACAATAACAGAGCTCTAGGAAAGACCATAGGAAACAAATGTAACCACTAACCAGCATTTTTTTTTTTTTTTGTAAAAAATTGACCCGATGGCTTAGATGAGCTGGAGCATTGTCATCCATGAAGAAGACATTAGGCCGGTGTTGTTCGTGCAGAGGCACAATGACCGGATTAATGATGTTATTCTAGTAGTCGGGGCTTCTCAATACCATTCACAAAGTGTAGGGCAGTTCTTTATCGACTAGACACCTGTCCACACTGTAACACCACCTGCACCAAAGGCTCGTCTGGTGACAACATTGGCTGATGAATAGCGCTCTCTTTCACGTCTCCAACATCGTTGGCGCCATTACTGCTGCTCAGCGTCAATTGACTTTCATCAGTGAATAGCACTGAGGCCCACTCGTCCCTCGTCCAGCGTAATGCAAGACGATGACGCCTGTGCCTGGCGGTGGGGTCAGGTGCCTCCCACCTCCCTTACATGTGCCTGGAGTTGTGTATCATTCATCATCGGCTTCCGAAGCGCATTGATCACAATGAAGTGCTCATCAGTGAGGGATGTGGCCAAAGGACGTCAAATTCTATGTCTTTCTGTGACTCTTGCAGTCTCTGTTCCAACTTGCTGATGACTCTGCGACACTCTGAGCTCAGTGTCCGCTTCCGTCTGAGAACATCCCGCTTGAAGCTCGCAATGTCGACGTACTGGTGATCAATCGATAGGTGTCGTCTTGGTCTCATGATGTCACAGTGTGAACAGCGTGATGAGGACTGTTTAATACCAATTCTAACTGAACCCTGAAATATATTGGCCGATTCAGCAAACACCTGAGTTAATTTTGCCATTTAGATCCTTGTTCGAGAACAGCAAGTTGCGCAAAAAGTCCTGAAACAATGAAGAGATGGACACGTGCAATCAGAAGCTCGGAGACGTCACATTAAGTTCATCTGAGAAGATTAGAGGGTATCTTAGGATATCACCCGAAAGCCATATATCCCTTTTTGTGAGTAGTGCATGTATATATATATAATTATACATATATATTATACATATATACACACACACACAACTTAAAATGAATGATTGTTCTCCCAACATCTATCTAGTGTGTATGGGGGCCATTAATACCATATCTGCAGATAAAGGAGAAGAAGCCAGTCTGTTAGCACAAACTAACTGTCCAAACCAAGCTCGGGTGCTCAGTGCACCTATGGTGCGGTGGAGCAGTTCAGTCCATCTTCCCACTCACTTGTTTTCCCATCTAGCTGGGCCATTGAAATTCAACATGCCAATCCTTTCTCCGGCATCATCTGTTGGGGGAGAGTCGGGCGGCCCTCATACACAACTGATTCTGCCAAAATCGCGGCTTCAGTTGACTTATCTAATCTGTTTGGGGGCTTTTGGGTAACGCAGACTGTTTCATGGGAGCCCGTGTCTGCAGCAGATCAGGCATAATAAAACCTCTGTTCAGTGGTGGCCTGCATTCTGCTCACCATTTCCAAATGGATCCACAAGCAATCTGCACTACAATCCCCTATAATCACATCATTCCAGCTCCATTTCCATAACAGAATTATATTTGATACATAAAACGTTAATGCATCATTCACCCCCCCAGGACCATAACTTGGGGTATTTAATTGAAACAATTACCCCCATGCAATTTGTCACCAGACGAACGTTCTTAGAAGCTTTGGAGAAACGGAACATAGAACAAGAACGTGGCCATGTCGTGAGTGTGTGCCGCCGCCGCTCTTGACAGAAATGCAAAAACAAAAAACGCATGAAATATGCTAACGGTTAGGCGTCTAGTATCACAGAAAATAATGTGTCCCCTCGTCTCTGGATGACGCATTACTTGGATCTGCGCTGGTTGCACTGATCACACGAGATCGCTGTGCTGAAGCTCCTTAGCTCGTAGTAAAGAGACAGTTTACTTGAAGTCATGAACACAACTTAACGTTACTTTATTACAGTTTTGCCTCCGGAAATGAATTAATGGCCTTTGAAAAATAAATATTGTGTCCCCAAGGCAAAGTCATTAATAAAATATGTCTGATGTAGAGAAATGTGCAGATGATCTGCTGTTTTGGAATTTACATCTGGTTGTATGAACAAATAAAAGAGTGAGAGAAAGCAAAAAAAGTGACAGCATGAGAGCGAAATAGAGCTGAAGAGCAAGAATGTGAGAGAGAGCGAAACACAGATCATAAGAGTGCAAATGGAATAAAATGGAAAAAGCATGAAGAAGTAGAATTAAATAATGCCAAGAGTGTGAAAGAGTGCAAACAATAGCTCTATAGACAACAGAGAGGGAGTAAGATCAGAATATTTCAAAGAAGACTGGGGCTTTAAGATTTGCTGTTCAAGCGGTTTTCAAGAAGCACCAAGAAATGAGCAACAATCTGGACATTAGATGCAGTAGTCAGCCAGGAAACTTTGTGCAGCAGATGAATAACACGTAACATTTCCTTCCAAAATTGGAAAATGTCCAGCAGTGCCATCAACTCAGAAGTGTCAGCGACCAGTGGGACCCAGCTATAACCATCTACTGTTAGGAGATATATGGCCAGAAGAGGACTTCATGGAAGAAATGTGGCCAAAAAGCCATACCTTTGACATGGAAACAAGGGACCGAAGTGACTCAACTACACATGGAAATATAAGAACTGGGGCGGTAACACAAGTCAGTTTGTTCCTAAAAAGCTAGAGACAATAATGAGGGTCTGCAGGAGCACTGAAGCACAGTGGAGGGTCCTGCAAGTTTGTGGCTGCATCTTAGCACATGGAGTTGGGGATTTAGTGAGAATTAACGGTGTCCTCGTTGCTGAGAAATCCATGCAGATACTTATCCATCATGTAATACGATCAGGAGGTGTCTTATCGGCTCCAAATTTATTCTGACGACTGTTAACGATCCCCAACATCCAGCCAAAGCCATTAAGAATGAGGAGTCCTGGGGGTGATGATCCGGCCACACGGAGCCCTGATCTAACACCGTCCATTGTAGCAAGAATTATTAGAGACAAAAGGATCCCCACATGCCTCATATACCGGAGATTTGGGGTCTCCAAGATGTTTGGTACAATCTCCTGCCGAGATCCTTCATAAACAGTGTGCAAGTGACAAGTACCGAGAAGAGATGGCGCCATCGGCCGATCACCAAACATTAATGGGATTTAGATTTCTCTTTTGTTCATTCACTTTATTTTTATCAACTAACAAAATTAAAACTATTAACACTTCTATTTTCTTAGGTTCTCTGCATCATATTTTCCACACCTGTCTAAACCTTTTGCACAGTCCAGTATAAGTGGGGACTGCGGCGCAGTGGAGCCAGCACATTGGTATCTCGGTCTTCCATTAATTCTAGAGACGCCTGTGCCTGACGCTGTGCGGCAGATGAAGCCTCGACGATTTCATTATATCCAACGCATGAGCATGAAGGCGAGTAATTAAAGCCCAGCTTTATGGCAATCCTGACTATATAGTGGGAGATGGGGAATTTATCACTATAAGATTTCCTGGTCCACCTTCAGCATTGCGTAATATGGTAGCAGTTACTCCGCTTTCTCCGACCCCTGAGCGGCACATCTGCCTAGTTATGTAGCGATACAATCATGGGAGATGTATAAAGAGAAGTTGGCCATTCAGAACCCTAGGAAAGCTGGGTTATAATGCATGTATAAAAGCAGTCACTTTGGTCGTAACTCCGCTTTCCCAGATCATTCCACTAGTTATTATTGAAGAAGAAGATTTACACTTCGCGCTTAAACCCAGCAGCAGATTGTGTAACAATGCGAGACATTGACCGACGATTGCGGCAGCACATCATCCTTTACCAGACATGAAAGCGATGATGGAGAACGGGAGAAACGTGCCGCGATTTCATGGCTGACAAAATGCTGCCGTGATCAAACACAGCCGGACAGTAAATCATATTGTGACCAAAGACTGGAAAATTATTATCAGAAGCCGCGCAGAATGACGAGCCGACAGCAGCGCGATGAATGGCAAGGAGGCTGCACTGTGAACAGGACGAAAGAGAACGTCCGGCGGTGGAAGAGGCCGCCATCGCAGGCTTATCAGTGACATTTTTAAAAGAAATCCTGCCAATTAAAAAAACCTTTCTACTGTATGACAGAAATTAGCTGATCTGCTGAAGATCACTATAGATTTCTACAATTAAATGGGTTGCTCAGAATTAAAAAAAAAAAAAAAGTATTTTTTGTCCCCTACAAACAGTGCCATTCCTGTCTACATGCTGTGGCTGGTATTGCAGGTTAGCCTAGCTGAAGTGAATGGTGTGGATCTTCCATACCTGATACAGCCAATTGGCAAAGGGGGGCGCTGTTTTAACGAAGAAAAAAAAGAAAAATTCTAATGTAATCTCAGAAAACCCTTTTACATGGCTGCAACCTGATAAATACTTTGCTTTTATTTTTTTGTTTTGCGCTTTAATTTTTTTTTATAATTAGCTAGTTTTCTGTACCAGTACAGTAGAGCATTGAGGGAGCTAAAAAAAAAAAAAAAAAAAAAAAAATAGTGAGCGGGTAGGTTACATGACTGCCTTTGTGGATGGTAGATCACTGCATACTGACTGCAACGAGAGGCCAAAGTAATTTTACATTGGTTGTAAATGCAAATTATAAAAGGTAAAATGATATAGAAGTGGTATAAATGTATACTAGTACATACATATAATACAACTTCCAATAGAAAAAAAACATGGTGGAGGATGCGGGCAGGTGGGAAACACTAACATCTTCTGACCTGAAGACAAGGACATGCAAGACATCCAGCTACTTCAGCATGCTCCGTCCGTTCTAATAAATTCCCTGTCTCAAAACCTTTCTGAGACCATTAGGAAGGAAGGTTCAGCTCCTTCATAAACTCTTCTGGAGGCAGAAATCCATGGCTGTAATATGAATACTAATGTCCCAGAGAAGGACTAAAAAAAAAGAGCAAGGAGAGTAAAATCCCATTAGTCCGACAACTGTCCTGTGCGATTCCAGATACATCGCCTATAATCTAATGCCCCCTCCAAATGACCTCTCTTGTGAATTTATAGCAAAATATCAAAGAACTGCATAAATAGCAATTCCCTAATAATAAAGCGTCATTCTCAGTGTTAGGGAATGGCATAAACATCAATTCATGGCATCTATTGTTCCTTCCAATCAGGAATGATCCAATAATAATCTTCATAGCTTTGGGGAATTTGTGTTCCTTACCAATACCCCTGAGCATAAATATCAGCATCAGTTAGAGAAGTCGAGCTGCAGTGTAAAGCATGGTGGAGAGGAGATTTAGAGGTGGATTATACATTATCTTGGTTGCCAATAGAGAATATAGTTAAAGGGGTGTTCCATTTGTTTTATGGCATATTGGATAAGCTTCACTTTTTGATTAGCAGGGGGTCTGACCTCTGTGACCCACACCCATCTCGGGAATGAAGAGACTGGTATGGTATTCATTCCGCTGTGCAGGAAACTGCATCAAGTCCCCGATCAAGCGAAAACTTAGAAGAGGACACAACAGTCAATACTGAAGTCATGGCTGTGATTTTATGGGGTGGCGTCACAGATCACAGTTGTGCTCAAATAGAGCAGAGACGCAGTGTAAAGCAAGAGGAAAGGATAAGGGAACAATGTTCTGAGAAAGGAGGTGGATTACCGACTACTGAAGCCAAAAACACAAAATCCAAGAATTTAAGAGGAAGGGAGCCTTGGTTAAAGAAAGGGCCACCCTCCAAGACGTCTACTCTAGAAGAGCGATCATCCGCCTTTAATTTAATAATTCTCCCCTCTATCACAGAACGTTTTCTCAGGGCCGATACAAAGCGAACGCCGCTAAGATATGCAAATGTTCTGCTGACTAAGGCACTTACTTAAATGCTAAATTAGGTCTTTTGATCTTTCACAGCGAGACGTCCTAATATGAAATCTCAGAGCACAATACGGATTAAGTTCTTACGAAAACTCAGAATTCTCTCATTTCTTATACTAAAACTTATTTTTTTTTGTCCACAAACTAACTTTATAGTTAATGGAATTAAAGTTTGCAGTGCAATCTTTCCTGGGGTTTTGGATCCGGTTATTGTAAAGTGTTCTTTATAGAGGGAGGAAACGATAGTGTGTACACAGGACAAGATGTGCAGAGGGTGGAGAGGGGCTCAGACTGGACAGTCGCACCGTGCACCAAACCACTGGACGCTGAGGATCGTTGCACCGTGCATCAAACCACTGGACGCTGAGGATCATTGCACCATGCATCAAACCACTGGACGCTGAGGATCATTGCACCATGAATCAAACCACTGGACGCTGAGGATCATTGCACCATGCATCAAACCACTGGATGCTGAGGATCATTGCACAATGTATCAAACCACTGGACGCTGAGGATCATTGCACCATGCATCAAACCACTGGATGCTGAGGATCACTGTACAATGTATCAAACCACTGGATGCTTAGGATCATTGCACCGTGCATCAAACCACTGGATGTTGAGGATCACTGCACAATGTATCAAACCACTGGATGCTGAGGATCACTGCACAATGTATCAAACCACTGGATGCTTAGGATCGTTGCACCAAACCACTGGACGCTGAGGATCGTTGCACCATGCATCAAACCACTGGACGCTGAGGATCATTGCACCATGCATCAAACCACTGGACGCTGAGGATCGTTGCACCATGCATCAAACCACTGGACGCTGAGGATCGTTGCACCATGCATCAAAGCAATGGACGCTGAGGATCATTGCACCATGCATCAAACCAATGGACGCTGAGGATCATTGCACCGTGCATCAAACCACGGGATGCGGAGGATCGTTGCAACATGCATCAAACCACTGTATGCTGAGGATCGTTGCAACATGCATCAAACCACTGTATGCTGAGGATCGTTGCACCAAACCACTGGACGCTGAGGATCGTTGCACCATGCATCAAACCACTGTATGCTGAGGATCGTTGCACCAAACCACTGGACGCTGAGGATCATTGCACTGTGCATCAAACCACGGGATGCGGAGGATCGTTGCAACATGCATTAAACCACTGTATGCTGAGGATCGTTGCAACATGCATCAAACCACTGTATGCTGAGGATCGTTGCAACATGCATCAAACCACTGTATGCTGAGGATCGTTGCACCAAACCACTGGACGCTGAGGATCGTTGCACCATGCATCAAACCACTGTATGCTGAGGATCGTTGCACCAAACCACTGGACGCTGAGGATCGTTGCTCCGTGCATCAAACCACTGTATGCTGAGGATCGTTGCACCGTGCATCAAACCACTGTATGCTGAGGATCGTTGCACAAGGTCGCATTGCCCGATTTCTCCTTTTCCATGGTCATAAGCCCTGAACCCTATATCTAAGGCCACACAGATAAATACCTTGACAAAGGCCAATAGGCCGAAACGTCGGTGTTACTGTGTGACTGATGATGTTCAATAAAAAAAAATTTAAGCTGATACATTTTTTGTAGCCTCAGGTTTTGTGTTATTGATTGCACCATACATTATACCACTGGACGCCAGTCTCCGTTGCACCATACATTATACTACTGGACGCCATGGATCATTACACCGTGCAACAAACCACTGGACCCTGGGGACAGGAGTGCCAAACCTCCGAATACAAGGGTCTGGGACATTAAGCCACTGCCCACCAGTCAATTTGCAAAGATCAGCAGCATATCCCATGTTAGAGGTCACTTTTCAATTGGAAACACTAAATTCAAGTTAGTCTGACAGACTGCTTTTTGCAATGCCGCACTGTTTCTTCCCTGCCTCCTTCTATTCAAAGTATGTAAGAAAAAACACGGCACTCAACTAAAAACGAGAGTAGGTGCTCAAGTCAGGTATCCAACCTGATAAATGTAGAAAATAACTTGGCACTCAAATGTGTAACACGAGAATTAGTTTAATAACGGTGCATCCAGACACGAAACAATTGAACGTTTTCGGTCCAACTATTGGACCTTCATCAGAATATTTTTCAAAGGAACACTGGACACAATAGAATGCAATCTCCAAAAGGTAGCTGGATGAGAAGCAAATATCCCTAAATAAATAAGGCACAGCTCCTATTGCAGCAGACTCCTGCTTCTCCTGCTTCCACAGCGTGTCTTCAGATCCAGACTCCCAGTGCCTGTCCAGCAACCTATTTTAGCCTGCCTTAGACGCCTGTCACATTGGCTCCCAGTTCCCCTCTTCCATTATTGTGAGTGCCTGGTCCTGATTCACAGCTTCTTGAGCCATCCTTATTTATTTAGGGATATTTGCTTCTCATCCAGCTACCTTTTGGAGATTGCATTCTATTGTGTCCAGTGTTCCTTTGAAAAATATTCTGATGAAGGTCCAATAGTTGGACCGAAAACGTTCAATTGTTTCGTGTCTGGATGCACCGTTATTAAACTAATTCTCGTGTTACACATTTGAGTGCCAAGTTATTTTCTACATTCCTTCTATTCAAAGCTCCCACTATAAAATGCTCCTTCATGTTGTTGATGTATCTGCATTTACTAAAGTTGCTCCCATAATAAATTGTGCACAGTTATACGTCAAGTTGTAAATTATTCCCATAAAATCTCACCTGATCAGCACCAACTTCACTTTGGTGGGCGCAGACTTGATAACTGCTGACGCATTTTGGTGACTTTTTCCGTATAGAATCTGGTTATTTAGCTAGAAAAAAAAAACATGAGAATAGAAATGTATTGAGAGTCCGCTAGGTCAGTCTTCATAGTCACAGTGTACACCGCTTAATGAGCTGCAGCAGAGCAATGCTTCAGAGCTGTGCATCTCTAAGGGACGAGTGCCGCTGACGCGTTTCTTTGTACGTGCAATATTAGGAAAACAATTGTTTTTGAGCAATGTAAAAAAAAAGAAAAGAAAATAAGAAGCACAAGTTCTACCAAACCTATCAGAATGAGGAGCATCACTATAGTGGGTGCAGGGGTTGCAGTCACACCGGTGACGGGGGCCCTGTAGAAGATTTTGCATTGGGCCCATCAGTGTCAAGATTGCAGCTGAGAACAATGTGCCGCAGTAGTTTAGTTTTCCATAAAAAAGCTTGTGAGGGTCTCTGTCTTGATTTTCTGACTATGGGGTCTTAAGGAACTGCCCTGGTAAAGCAACTTTGCTTAAAGGGAAATTTTTGGGACTTTTTTTTTTTTTTACTACTGATCCTAGTACAACAATCCAAAGTGCCAGCTGAGTTATTAATAAAGCCATGAAGCCACATGCAAATTAGCCAGGAAGTGCAATAGAGGTTGTGCAGATGTACTCTGTGTATGGACACGCCCTTAATGCACTTCCAGGCTAATTTGCATGCGGCATCAAAGTTCAATTTCTGCGTCAGATTACTACAAGACAGGTTCTTTTATTGTTGTTCTTTGACCTATACAGCAATGCCACTAGTTATCATGTAAGAAAAATTATCCTCAGGTTTCGAGGCTTATAGGACTTTCTGAACCCCAAATCATGATGCCTGTGCTTAACGATGAAGTGGGCTGTACAAGTTTCATGATTTTAAAGGTCTCTTCTTGCTATCAGTGAATAGAAACCTTCAAGTTTACATCCAGATGCAGAAACCTGAACAATAATGAGGATTCAGTGCAGCAAACATCTCTCCTACAATGTATCGTTGCAGGAATCTAGGACTGGAGATTGTTTAGACTGGATACAATTGTAACCAATCCTCTGATTACCAGATGTATTAGGACTCCAAGTTCTGGAAATCTTTTCTATTCAATTTTTGCATTGACAGCAAGCGGAGATATTGAAAACAGCGCAGAATTCAAATGCACAATATATAAGTAATTGGTAAAACTTAATTGTTCCAATTTTTGATACATTGTTGCAATTTCCCTGTTTTTTCCTTCCTCGTGCCGTCATGTGATTTCTATTTTACTGAGAATAAGGTGCGGAGATCCGCGGCATCTCCACCTGCCACGCGGCGCCGGCTGCTCAAAGCCCCTGGGAAGTCAAGCAGTCAATCAGCAGCCTGAGTCTTGAACGATGGCCAAGGAAGCACGCAGATGATTGACAGCTCCTCTTCCTGGGGAGGCTGCGCATGAGCTGCGGACGTGTGTTTGTATAATGGAGGGGTGACCTTTCCTGCAGTTATTTACACCCAGAGAGGAGAGATTATCCCGGTGACATTCAATAAAATGCAGGTTAATGGTGACGCGTCACTTTCTATAAGTGTTACAGAGGATTAGAGGCCAAGTAACTTCTCCAATCTATCGGTGCAGCAGAGCTGGACGGGGCACTGCATAAACTGCTGGTCTAATGGCATCGCTGCTACACACCAGATAAGGACTAAGACACGTCTGTACCCAGTGTGACACCATTAACTGCATCCACCCTATAAGGCAATAGCTCGCACCTCCCAGTTCGTCCCTGCAGCCTACAAACGGACCATAAAGCCTGCAAGAAGAGGCTGTTGTGCCACTACAATTCCCAGCATGCCATGTCTGCAGCTCGGCTTCTCCAGATTAGATGCAGAGTGCAAGCACCAAATTCAATGCGAAGAGTGCGGATTTACATAACAGTAAAGACAGGATCTACCAGTGAGAAAAAGGATGTCTAGTTGGTAGGTGACCCACATAGTGGCACTGGAGCGGCACAGGATAAACCTAATAATTATTAAATGGTGGTGGTGTGTGCATAATCAGACCAATCTTACATGGAGACCTGTGTGATAAGATCTGCCCTCCATCCTCTTCCATATGTTATACTGCTATACAGTGTAAACAATTGGCTACGGTATTAATTACCAGTGCCATACAGAAGAATACCCGTATAATACACTACTAATATAATGCAACATCATACACTGCAAAAAGAATATACTGAACAGCGCCCTAGTAACAGTGCCACACAAAGCATAATTACCATTATACCGTACAAAAATATCACCGCATAGAATGCTCAAATAACAGCGTCCTAAAGTACTAACATAGGTGAGTGCCAAATAAATTACCCAAAGTAAGCCAATAACAGTGCGTACTTACCGTTATATTAGTTCATAGATTAAACTGCCCTATGGTGCTCAAATAATACTACTTTAAAGTACTAGAAAACCACCACAGAGTGACCATATTGTAGCGCCATACATGAAATTAACAACAGTGCCACACTATATATAATTAATTATCATTATATAGTGCATAAAAAATACCACCATATAGTGTTAAGATAATACAGCTGTAAAGTACTAAAATTAGACGGTGCCCAAAAAAACAGCTCCATACATAAAATTAAAGCTAACCACAGCGCCAACCATAGGATAGATAAAACTGCTACACCACAAATATTAAGATCTGTGGTGGCCCCTAGCTTTGGGAGTCTGGTCCTCAATGGCGGCACCTTGGGCAGGAATAATCCTTCATATCATACAATCTCCTCCACTTCCGGCGTTATACGACGTAATGTTTCATTAATCTGTTTAGTTCCGTCTCTGATATCAGGCGACCTTCACATAACCCGGAAATCCGCTTTACAAAACACTGTTTTATGGTTGTAATAAATTCTGACACTTTTTTATTTTATTTTTTACGAGTGAGCGTCTTGTGACCCCCCCATGTGTAAAGATAATGAATTTCTAAAAGGGATCTGAGAATGTTTCTATAATCCTTTTCTACCGCAAAGCTGGAACTGAACCAGGGGAAAATAAAAATCCTCAGGGGTGGGGTTATGCAAAACAGGAGGAGGGGTAAATGTTTGAGAGACAACCCCAATTTTTTCCAAATCATACAAGAATAGTTGACAGACCCACAATGTGTGATACTGTCTGCTGAGCTGCTATATTCAGGCCGATCGTCTGCGATACGATCTTCTAGGTGGCTGTATCTCGGTCTGTTATGTGATATTTTCCATTGAGCCGCGGTCTCTAGACCCATCAAGCGTGATACAATGTCTGTAACGATGATTAGCGCTTATTCTCTGTAGATCTAAGATGATGAGGACGCCCAATTAGTGCAGCAATTATTACAGAGTTTAATAAACTTTTTACCTCCAGCAGCTCATCCCCCACCCGAATCCTCCCATCTCTTCCCGCAGGTCCATCCGGATTAATGGCCACAATGAAAATGCTCATCAGGGATCGGTCCTTATTACCAGCGAGGCTGAGGCCCAGCCCGTACTGATCCTTCTCGAGCTCGATGATGTGGAGCTCCCCGGGGAGGTCGGCATATTTCTGCCTGATTTTATCTAAGAAAAAAAAAGGGAAAAAGAGATTCAACGCTATGTAAAAAAAAAAAACAAAATTAACAATGGCTTCCATTTCCTGGCCCCCCAAATTAGAATGGTTGTAAATGTATGTGAACAGGAGGCACAACACAGATGGGAGAGAGGAGAACGACAGGATCAGATTGTCTGTAGTCTATGGAGACACATAAGTCAGCATAAGAGCTGTGTACTCGTAACGACATGGGAATTTTTAAGGACAGCTTGTGAGGATGGATGTAATGATACAGATCCAGAAGTGATATGCAGAGTTGCCAATATTAGTGTTGGGCATTTTCAGTTGTAATTGGGAAGGGACCGGTGGCATTGCCATTTGTGGGTGAGGCTTTGGTAAACCTTTGGATAGTACAAATTTTCCAGGACTGTTCCCAAAATATCTGGACAGTCCCAGCAAATTTGTAACAGTTGGCATGTTTGGATATAGTGGGGTATCGCCCTCATGCGTGTGGCCTGTGACTTAAAGGTGGTCCTCCACCTACGTCTGGTGGCAAAGGAGAAACTAGTGACTGAAATTCTGCCCAGTCCCTAAATCCCTTGCTGCAGCCAGTTGACGACCAATTCTAACTTAAAACCATTAACCAAGTAATCTCATAAAGAGCTGGAGGCAGATAATGCAGAAAACACCATTGTCAGGGTGTGACGGGGACAGATCCTCCTCCCTCTCAAAGCACCGTAACCTCTGCACATTAATGATCAAGCACACGTTAAAGGAGTCATTTTTGAATAGTTGTCTTATGTGTATGGGCCTTCTCTAAAACAGATCTCGTGAAAGAAAAAAAAATACAAAAAGAAGGAAAAAAAAGATGTTTGCAGCAGTATTTCACTTACTACCTCTGGCGGTTTGCAAACAGTGTTACAATCATTCAAGAATCTTCCGGATCGATACTTGTGACTAAGACTAGGCACTTCTACCCATAATTGAACCTTCATCTTATCTGGGGTCTTTTCAAAGAGCACATTGCCATGGTTACAGACGACAAAGGAGGAAAGAAAAAACACACACTGGAAATAGAAAGAAGATTGGGAAACTAAATTTGTTTTAAAAAAGAAAGACACTTCCCAAAGAAAAAGAAAAATGTAAAGAGAAATAACCCGCTGCTTGTACGAGGGTCAGTTTTGGTGCACAGACTATGACATTAGCTCTGTACTTCTTTCTGGGATGAAGCAGTAGCTCACAGGCATAGCAAGTTTTAACTGGAACCGGCAAGTATTCCAATGAGGCAACTAGAATCGTCGTTACATTCTCTCAACAAGGTTAACAACAGAATGAAGGCACAGAGCTTGGCAGTAACAACCGAATGAAGGCACAGAGCTTGGCAGTAACACAACAGAATGAAGGCACAGAGCTTGGCAGTACCACAACAGAATGAAGGCAGAGCACTTAGCCGTTGCATGACAACTTGGAGACACAGCTTGGTGGTTACAAGATGCGATGAAGGCACAGAGCTTGTTGGTTATAAGATGAAATGAAGGCACAGAGCTTGTTGGTTATAAGATGAAATGAAGGCACAGAGATTGGTGATTACATGACAGAATGAAGGCACAAAGCTTGGTGGTTACAAGACAGAATGAAGGCACATAGCTTGGTTGTTACAAGATGAAACAAAGGCACAGAGCTTGGTGGTTACAAGATGAAACGAAGGCACAGAGCTTGTTGGTTACAAGACGGAATGAAGGCACAGAGCTTGTTGGTTACAAGACGGAATGAAGGCACAGAGCTTGGCTGTTACAAGACAGAATTAAGGTACAGAGCTTGGCGGTTACAAGACAGAATGAAGGCACAGAGCTTGGTGGTTGCAAGACAGAACGAAGGCACAGAGATTGGCTGTTGCACATCAGAAATGAGAGAGAGTGTAACAGATACAAATTAGAAAGAAAACAAATGACAGTTACAAACAGGTTGAGTCACAGAGCTTAGTTGTTACAGATCAACAATATTAACTTATACATCCTTGAACCCACCTAAAATGCTTCAGCAGAATGTATCAGTGTTGTACATGTGAGTATGTAGGTTGGTTTGTGAAGGGATA
This sequence comes from Oophaga pumilio, assembly GCA_009801035.1. NCBI lineage: Eukaryota > Metazoa > Chordata > Amphibia > Anura > Dendrobatidae > Oophaga > Oophaga pumilio. The sequence continues at coordinate 62,603 of VIAB01001346.1, forward strand.
CAACTACAAAACAATTGTTGATTGGTTCACTACATGTACTACACTTATTTATCGTATTACAGGTGCATTTTCTGTAACAAATACGGTAAGTGTATACATATATGAGAAACAAGGAATCCTGTTTCATCACCAACAATCCACATTTTAAGGATATATTTATAAGAAAGGGTAAGGATCGGTGCTAGTACAGAACCACTGTTTCACCCCTCTCTAAGCTTGCCAACAAAGCTGCAATAAAGCGGACTGGACTAATGTGCCCAGTAATGTAGATGTCAGCACACGAACGGTTTACTGCGAGAATAAAGTCCGCATATTCTGCTGTTCTAACTTCACCAGGAGACTTCTTATTTATTCATTGTTTCAATTTTGCAGCTCTCAAGTCCAATTATTGGCTCCATAGAGAAAACAACTAAAAGTATATTTACACATAGCAGATGTGATCATTTGAAGGAGGCCTGCTGCTAAAACAGCCCCATCCCAATATATAGGGACATTTCTGCAACAACTCTGCAGAGTGTAAACTAAATTATAAAAATACTCTAAAGATGCTCTAGTGATTTTCATCTGTCCTGACCAAGAAAACACAAAAGATTCATTAACAGGTGCAGTATTATAGTAGTTATATTCTTGTACGAAGGGGGCAGTATTATAGTAGTTATATTCTTGTACATAGGGGCAGTATTATAGTAGTTATATTCTTGTACATACAGTAAGGGCAGTATTATAGTAGCTATACCATTGTACACAGGGGACAGAATTGTAGATGTTAGTGTGACACTATTGAAGGATACGATTTTCTATTATTTGCCTGAGCGGTTTTATATCAAAGAGCAAAAAAAAAAATCTTACAGTCAGTGGCAGTAAAGAGAAACCATAGTGAACATCTCACACTGCAGTATTTACAATACCTCAAAATAAGTACCGGTAATAGCCTGAAAAATTACTAGTTTTGATGGTTTCCTGCTTTGGTGACTGGTAATGGAAGGCAGCTTCTGTGAAATCTATTTTATTTTTTGCCTCTCCAAAGTTCACATTACCTGTGCAAGTGCAGTGAGGAATATGATTACTATGTTGAAACAGATGTAACTTTTTATAGCAATGATAAATTGCTTGTTTTAAAAGGTATGTCAACATGCTCACTATTTTACATGTTATGTGTAAAAACAAACACACTTAGATCTGCCCAGGGACTCCAACAGCAGAATAGTGAGTGCAGCTCTGGAGT
>VIAB01001346.1:70114-82775 GCA_009801035.1 Oophaga pumilio
GGTAACAGCCCATCCAATCCACACAGGCAAAGAAATCAAACCATGGAGGTCTATAACTTAAGTTGTGTTTGATAATGAGAAATGACACATGGAAAAATTATTGAACATGTGAAGAAAGAAGTGTAAAAAGCCCTGGAAGTTCTGACAGCAGCTGAAATCTGTCAGTAACTATAAAGCAATCCTGCCACTTAGTGACAAATAATATAACATGGTTCAACTGATGACCTATAAAAAGGTGTCTCGTTACCAAGGTGCCACACAAAAAACATATCATGATGGAAAAAAAAGTGAGCTGTCTCAAGACCTCCACAACCTTATTGTTGTAAAACATAGTGATGGCATTGGTTACAGATGAATTTCTAAACTATTTAAGGTTCCACTGAGTGCTGTTGGGGCCAAAATCCAGAAGTGGAAATAACATCATTTCACAATAACCCGGCCATGACCGGTTGCTCCCTGCAAGATTTCAGACAGAGGAGTGAAAATAAAAGTAATCCAAGAGCCAATGAGCACATGTGGAAAGCTACAGGGAGATGTGGAATTATCAGGTACAATTGTTTCAAAGAAAATTATAAGTAATACACTCAACCTCCATGGCTTTTATGCACGCTCACCACGCAACCTCCATGGCCTGTATGTATGCTCACCACACAAGACTCCATTGCTGAACAAAAAGCATGTTCAAGCGCGTTTACAGTTTTTTTTAACAACATTTAGAAAAGCCTGTGAAATACTGGGAGAATATAGTCTGGTCAGAGGAGACCAAATGTTAACTATTTGGATGCCATAAGACACACAATGTTTGGAGGTCAAAAGGCACTGCATATCACCCCCAAAACACACCATACTAACAGTGAAGTACGGAGGAGGGAACATCATGGTGTGGGATGGTTTTTAAGCATACGGCAGTGGCAAACTTCATATTACTGAAGGAAGGATGAATGGACAAATGTACAGAGACATTCTTGATAAAAATCTGCTGCCATCTACCAAGATGATGAAGATGAAACGAGGGTGGACATTTCAGAAAGACAATGATCAAAAACACGGAAAAAGAAACTCTTAATTGGTTAGAAAGAAAATAAAGCTGCTAGAATGGCCAAGCCGATCACCAAACCTGAATCCAAGAGAAAATGTATGAAAGGAACTAAAGCTCAGCGTCCATAGAAGGAGCCCACAAGAGTGTCAAGATTTGAAAAGTGTTTGTGTGGAAGAATGGGCTAAAATCACACCTGAGCAATGCCTGCGACTAGTTTCTCCAAACAGGAAGTCTTGAAGCTTCATAAAAACAAAGGCTTTTTTATGAATTATTAAATAAGTTTCAGTAAGTGTGTTCAATACGGCTCAGTGGATAGCACTGCAGCGCTGGAGTCCTGGGTTCGAGTCCCACCAAGGACAACATCTGCAAGGAGTTTGTATGTTCTCCCCGTGTTTGCGTGGGTTTCCTCCAGGTACTCCGGTTTCCTCCCACACTCCAAAAACATACAGATAGGGAATCTAGATTGTGAGCCCCATCGGGGACAGCGACGATAATGTGTGCAAATTGTAAAGCGCTGCGGAATATGTATATGGAAATAAAGATTATTATTAATACTCTTTCCCTGTGTCATTTCTCATTATTACACAATTTATTGACATTTATGGTTTGATTTCTTTGGCCGTGTGGATTGGATGGGTTGTTACCGACATCTGGTGATAATTGCATGTCAATAGCTCCTTTAGAAATAGAGATACCGTATTTAGAAAATGGGTGACGTGTTCAATACTTATTTCACCTGCTGCATATAATATATAAGCACAGGAAGCCTTTGCGTTTCGAATACAAAAATCTGTTCTTAGTCATGGTACCAATGTTTGCAGGTGCATGGTCCCTTTACAGTTAGAGACTTTTGAAGCAGAAACCAAATTTTTCATTAATCCTCTCACACCCCTGCCGCGCTGCCCTCCTGTCTCTGTGCATTGTCCTCCGGACGTACATTCATTGTGCCCCCCACCACAGACCTCCCTAATTCATCAGTGCCCCATCCACTCTATGCAGGTCACTGAAGGACAAAGATGAAAGAAGCGGCTACAGGTGCAGATGTAGCAGAGCTGAGATTATCACTGAACTCTCTGGGAAAATCAGCTTTCCAACATCTCTATTTTCAAATTAGAAATTTAAGTTGTGTTTAGTTAGACATTCACCTTGGACACATGTAGCAGAGCTGAAGGTCATGTTTACATTTTTCACAGTTTTTCCAAAATTTCCACTAAAGGATGTAGTCTGGCTTTGTTTACAGAAGAAAATGCAACAAATAAAATTCACATCATAGCAACATGCAAGTAAAGCCTTCAACTCTTTAGGGACGGGCTGCATTGTTTGAGGGCAGTCCTATGTAACAACAGAATATTTTATCTCTAGTACCATAAATTGTGCCAGATTGCACACAACTCAACTACAGAAAAAAAAAAAAAAAAGTTTGTTGTGTGGCACAATACATGATCATGCCATAAGAGCAGTTATGGTTTTACAAGGAGGTAAATTGCAAACTCAGCTCAACTATATCTGCCCATTTTATTTTTCTACATCTTGACTTGTAATCCTACGTCAAATCTAAGAATGATAGAAAAACTTTAGTTGTCATGTGACAACGATAGACACTGTCGTCACTGCTACATCTATAGCGCTAAGTCTACATAGGACTGGAAACACAGGTGTAGCAGAGACGTATGGGTTATCTGACACTATCAGGACATGCTATAATATGTAATACTATATCGGACTGCAGGTGAAAATGCTGCAGCACCAACAACAAACTCAACTCTGCGACATCCATAAGAAGTGACTAACAATATTACAGCGTTATCATCAGCTCTGTTACAACTGTAACAAACTACTACACATGTATCAATATTAGAGTTTGTCGCATGCACACAAGATGTTTCCCAACTGACAAGTTCAGCTCTGCTCTATACATTTCACTCACCCCCAGCTCTGCTACATCTGCCCTAAAATGACTGAACAGATTCCGATTTCAGAATCATCCCAATGCACAAACCGTGCAGCTCTTAGACAAATGGATGACAAGTGCAGCTCTGCTACATCTGTGATAGCTGATTAACCAAGTCACAATGCAAACAGTCTCACTCCGGGGAGCTCAGCCTCCGGCACATTGTATGAGGCATGCAAATACGCCAATCATTAGTTATCTGATGGCGTTGGAGCAGAACGCTGCCGCTTACCTGGGAACCCCCCCTGCACCATGGCTGATACCACAGAAGCTCAGCGCGGCTGCATAGCCGGACGGGCGTCCTTACTCCGCAGGAGGCTACGAGTCGCTCTCTCCGACTTCCTCCGATGACCTTGGGGCCTACAGATGTATTTCCTTCGCTGCGAGATGTGATCAATTAGTGAACGTGAAGCGGAGGCGCAGCGGCTCGGAGGCTCGTCTGTCAGCAGATGGGCTCTAACTAGTAAAGTGCGTGCGAGGAGCAAGTGGCGGCTCGCAGCATCGGACCCACTGAGACGGCAGCCCAGCTGGTGCAGTGCCTGCATCCCTCAGCATCAATGCAAGGGGGGCCGCAGGGGCCGGTCACAGAGTCTCAAGGGGGTCCGCGGCGTCCCACAACCTAACAGTCACTAAATAACTACCTTCATGTAAAATGCAGCCACTTTCCACTAGACTTCTTTTCATCTAGTTTTCAGCGTCTGTTTTTCATTTGCGCCTTATTCTCCTATTAATTTCTGCCTTTTTTAAAGTCTTTGCTTTTTATTTATTATTTGTTTTTATCTTCGCCCGCTGTGGGCACAGCGTTCGTTTTTCACGATTTGGGCGGATTCCCCACTTTTTAAACAATTGTTACATTCTTATACACATGGCTGTAGCCCCCCGACTCCTCCCAACAAGGACACCTGACATTTTTTAGTAGGACATTTTGCAACTTTATAGGAACGCAAGACTTTTTTTTTGCCCTAAAAAAAGTAGCGAAAAAGATTAAAAAGACAAAAAGAGAATTTTTTGATTTTGCGTAAAATTTATGAACCAGTTTGAAGAATTTGGCACAAAAAACGTCCAATGAATACCACAAGACAAAAAAAAAAGTGACTTCAAACTGAAAAACCCAGAAATGATAAATCGGGCTTTTAGTCTTTCCATTGCTGACAGTTTTGTAGCTCTCTGCTTTCTGTCAGTGAATGGAAAACTCACGTCTACATTTAAAGGCTTTAAACTTGTCCTAATCTAGGACTTTTAGGTAAACCTGTCAGCAGCCGCACGCTCTCCTCTGTCCAGGTGATTTGCTACAATGTATCAGTGCAGATCAAATGTATTAGTCTAGAGTCCAAGCTGATACTAATCAGAAAAGAGGCCAGGCATGCTGGCTGGTGGAAGGAGGTTTACAGGGCTCTGGTCCGATGGCCACAGATATAGACATGGCAGCCGCCACTATGGTCCATACAAGTCTGAAGCCTCTAAGCAAGAATATTCCCATGCACTGACAGCAAGCAGAGACATCCTGAACATGGTGAGACAGTCAAACACAGAGGAAAATACATTTACTGACATTTTCATTATATAAATGATTTTTTTAATTAGATTATTTAGTCCTATTTCAGGACTACAATTCCCATTATGCACCAACAGGCTGAAACTGTAAAATTGTGCTGGGAGTTGTAGTGCCACAACAGGTGGAGAACCTTAGATTGCAGGTAGAAACAGGCACCCAATATATACAGCTACATTATGTGATATGTGGGCCAGGGGGTAATTTTCCTAATAAGTAACCTAAGGGCTTGTACCCATTACTATGAAGAAAAAAAAAAAAAAGAATCGGTCCAATTTCAGTCCAGAAAAAGTCTGCAATTTTCATCAGCGTACAATGTAATTTTTAACATCTAGCATCCAATTTACATGCGAATGCGATTCAACTGCAATGCAATTTAAATAAGAGCTTTTACATAGAGCAATTCTCTATGTAAATTACACATAGTATTCCAAGGAAATATTTTTCAAGAGAGATTAGTGCATGTGTATATTATATATATGTATTAAATAGAGAGGGAGATAGAAAGATTAGCTAGATGATAGATACAAAAAAGATAGTGCGTTGTTTACTGAATAAATTATAAAAAAAAAATTGGTGTGGGATCCCCCGACAGTTTATTAACCAGCAGAGGGAAAGCGGACTGCTGGGGGCCGATGTTTATAGCCTGGGAAGGGGGTAATACCCACAGAGCTTCCCAGGTTATTAATATCAGCTCACAGCTGTATACTTAGCCTTTCCTGGTTATTAAAATGGGGGACCTTCAATAACCAGCAAAGGCTAGGCAGACAGCTGTGGGCTGGTATTAATAGCTTAGTTAAGGGCCATAGATATTGGCCCCCTCCCAGACTAAAATCATCAGCTCTCAGCTGCCTCAGAAATGGCACATCCATTAGAAGCGCCAATTCTTGCACTTAGGCTGGAGTCACACTAGCGTTTGGCATCCGAAGCAAGAGTATTGGATGTGATATGCTATTGACCCTCGGCTCCTGGTCTGCTGTGAGGAGGAGCCGTGTATCTTGCTATTGTGCTCCAATCCTCTCAGACAGCTGCGGAGGACTTTTGGAGTAACCAAAACAAACAAAATAATAAAAAAAAAAATTATATACAATTTCCAAAATACCATCTGTGAATTGCATATCATTTTCAGGATCTCTGCTTGCTGTCATTCAAAACAAAGCTTTATTGTTCACCTGCAGGGGGTAACAATCCATCCTGTTCAAGTAGTTACATCCCACTTATCAGAACTATGCCTTTTAAAAAAGTCGAATACGTCTGTGTCCATCATATGAGCACGACAGATGTTAATTATCAGCTGGAAGATGCAATGTAGATTTCTATTCAAAGACAGCAAGCAAAAATCTCAAACAATGGGATTTTGATATAGAAAGCCTATTAAAAATAAAAATTGTAGAGCTTTGCTACACAAAAAATATTTACTTGCTGACCCCTTTAAGGCGGTCTCTTAATTACTATTTGAAATGAAAAAAAAAAAAAACTATAAAGAATAACTTTAAAGCCGTTTGTTTAATCCAAAAAATGTATAAATCCTCAGATCTGGGCAAGATTCACCAGCTGAAAAAAGTAAATAAGTTTTGCAACAGTGACACCCAGTGGTTGAAAACAAGAAATACACTTTCAAGCAACCAGAATCATCAGTCCTGTGTATGTACATGAGAAATAACACCGCATTTGGCCAATCAGGGGAAGACATATCATTGCTGAAACGTGGGCAGCCACACAGGGACCCAAGAGACACAGGGGGCGATTTCCACACCCAAAGCAGGTGGTATTGTGCATTATGCTGAACTGTTAGACTGCAAAGAGCCCATAAGTGTTATTTCTCATGGGCCTGTTTCTGTCTGTGTCCGCCATGACTGGTATCCTGCATTTATCAGCTGTTTTCACCTCTGCTGTCTCTATCTCTACTTTGTAAATTAACTCTGGACTGGTGAGTGGAGACGAGCTACTATCATCTTTCCCATACACAGAACACAGATATGAGGAATTCCTGCTCATCTTTCCATAGTTAGCACATAGAGAAGAACAGCAGTAGACTGAAGGACATTACACAGAAGTACTGAGCAGTATAGATGAGAATCCAGCTCTTGGGTGAGGTGAAAGACTTGTTGGAAAGCTCAGCATGATCTTTGTCTGTATACCTCAGCCTGTTTCCTCCTCCAAGGGATATAATGGGCTATGTAACCTGACCCCTCACTGAGCTGGCAGTCTGACTTGTCTAAGCAAAAATGGAGTTAAATGGATGATGTCATGAAGCCGGGAAGGGGGGGGGAGGAGCAGATTTATCTGATAAGATATATTACAGTTTCTTATATTTGCCTTTAGGCAAAGTCTGTTGAAAGTTTAACCCCTCAACGATAAAACCAGTCTTCGTTTTGGCTTTTTCATTTTCTTCTCTCCTTTTTTAAATAACAATTTTATTTTTTTTATTTTCTCACTGGCACAGAAGTACTACAAGTTGTAGTTTGGAGTTGCACCATTCATTTTACCTTATAGACGAAGGGAAAAAAAATGGCAAAAAAAAGGTTCTTTAGGATTCATTTTTACAATGTTAATTGTGCAAAAAAAGTAACCTGAAAAAAGGATTCTCCTCGTCAAGACGATTACTGTAAAGACCAAACCTGTATAGGTTTTAGAATTTAGTGGCTCAAGAAAAAGAAATTGTGTTTTTGCTGCTGGTTTTTTTTTAGCATGGTGAGCGGTTGTTTATATTTATACAATTTTGGATTTTGGGGTGCAGAAAATATTTTGATCCCTTTTTTTTTATACTGAAAAACTGCAATTCTGGAACTTCTATCTTTTTCTCTTTCACAATATTTGCTGTAAGGGTTAATTAATCCTTACATTTTGAAAGACAAGAATTTTACAGACACTGCGATGCTTTTTACATATTTTTTTTTTTAAATGGAGGAAGGAGGGTTTGGATTTTTAATGGGGGGGGGGGGTTATATATATTTTTGTAAAACTTTTTCATTTACATTTCACTTTTTTTTAAAGTTCCCTTGGGGAACTTGAACCTGCAATAGTTTGTCTGCTTCTACTATAAAACATAAAAACTAAAGTATTACTGTGTATGGTAAAAAATCATTGTCTCCTATGAGGCAGAGCCTGGGGCAGGACCTCATGGATGAAACCACATGACAAGCATGGGGAGCTTCACCTGGCTCCCAACTCTCACAGCACCACATCAACTCCACAAAAAGGTTTCCAGCTAGTACAGGCAAATGTCAGCTATGTAATATAACCGACATCTGCCCTTTTTGGAACAAGCTCAGCACCTGAGCCTGCAGAAAACAACCTTGGAATAATAGTAACTAATGGAGCATTAATAGGTTAAAGGGAACCTATCAGCCTGGTATTACATATATGGCTGTGGAGATGAATCTCCCCCAATAAAAAACAACCTTTTTTTTGGCAAATATCCAATATGTCAGTTATGAGCAATTTATTGTAGATGCAACACGCAAATCAGGCGGGCAGTGCACTGGGGGTGTATCAATGTACTTGGAAGCAGCCACATTGCATTGTCATTCCCTTAGTAAACTTCTAGCTGTATGAGATCAGGTACATGCAACAATAGTTAGCCTCTTAATATGGTGCGAAAATAAAGTCACCCTGCGGCTTCCCAGCTGTGCAGTGAGGGGCTGCAGCAATTCTGTGTGTCACATTACACCCACTGTGCAAACAGCTCTGCCTTTTACCATTTAAAAAAGGTGAAAGGATGTGAAATTTTTTTTTTTACCAAATTAAAAAAAAAAAAAAAAACAGTCACAATGTAAACTAATAAAATAATTACAGTAATAGTGACCTTACGGATTTTTTATGGCAGGGAGAAAAGCAAGATTCTACATCTGGTAAAGAAAAATGGAAGGGGAGGAATAGAACTAAGCAACAGCACATGTGAAAAAGACTTGGGTATACTAATAGATCACAGACTGCACAGGAGTCAACAGTGTGATGCAGCCGCAAAAAAGGCAGACACAGTTGTAGGATGTATTAAGAGAAGCATAGAGTCTAGATCACGTGAAGTCATTATCTCCCTCTAATCCTCCTTGGTCCGGCCTCATCTGGAATACTGTGTCCAGGTCTGGGAACCACATTTTATAAAAGACATTGAAAAAATGGAGCAAGTTCAGAGAAGAGCTACCAGGATGGTGAGCGGACTGCAAAGTATGTCCTACGAGGAACGGTTAAAAGATTTGGGAATGTTTAGCTGCAAAAAAGAAGGCTAAGAGGAGACTTAATAGATGTCTACAAATATCTGAGGGATGTCACAGTGTAGAGGAATCATCATTATTCTCATTTGCACAAGGAAACACGAGAAGCAATGGGATGAAACTGAAAGGGAGAAGATACAGATTAGATATTATAAAACACTTTTTGACAGTGAGGGTGATCAATGAGTGGAACAGGCTGCCATGAGAGGTGGTGAGTTCTCCTTCAATGGAAGTCTTCCAACAGAGGCTGGACAGACATCTGTCTGGGATGGTTTAGTGAATCCTGCATTGAGCAGGGGGCTGGACACGATGACACCGGGGGTCCCTTTCAACTGTAACATTCTAGGATTCTATGATCTCCAGTCACTTCGATTCCAACTATTCGGAGTCTTATTATTTTACAACATTTTGACAATATTTACACTATTCTGGACAATCCCTTTAAACTGGATTCCAAATAAGCACCTTGCTTAAAATAAATAAATATTAATAATTATTTCTTTTAGCTAAGCAGCGATACCTATTGGTCATTACAGGTACAAAACGCAACTCTCCAAATAAGTCAGAAATAAACATGAGCGATACGAGACGGATATTTCTATGAAGTCACCAACATGGGAAAAAGAAACCAATAGAAAAATGTAAGAATTTTATGGAAAAGAGATCGATCAATAGAAAGATAAATAAATAGATCATAGAGCGATAGATAATAGATAGATAGAGATAATGGATAGAGAAATAGATAATACATTGATAGTTAATGGATAGATAATAGATAGATAATAGATAAATAGATAATGGATAGATGATAGATTATTTAAATAGATCGATAGTAGATAGATAATAGATAAATCGATAGTCCAAAAATGGCAGCATTCCAAAAGGTTCAATGAGAATGTAGAGATACCTTTATTAATCTACACTGAATAACAATGTTTCGGTTCCTATGGAGCTTGACAAATGCTCTATGCATTTGAGCCGAAACATTGCCACGTTTTAGAGGAACCAATACATTTTTGCACTGAACATTTCCTGACGTGCTGGCTTCATTGTTTGGAATATCTATCTATCTTACTGAAAGAGAATGATATCATAGGACATGTAAGAATTTTATGGTTTGAAGATTTGGATAATCTAAAGAAAAGAGAAAGAATTTAATTTTAAGATGAGGAATTTATGTTTTCTTAAAAAATGCATCAAAATTATTTCTTACTGTCGCTGTCCGCAATGTCAGGTTCAAACCCAGATGTGACAGGGCTGGGGGACTCTCTATACGGAGGGGGAAGCTTCATTGGTGGTGGAGGGCCGGCAGGTCCAGGAGAGACGCTCTGCACAAGAAGGGAAAAAATTCATACGTGTTCACAAAGCCGTCAGCAAATTCTCATCACATGTAACATCATGTAAAATTTTCCCAAAAGTCTAAATCTTTTTATTTTTAACTCTTTTTATTGAAAAATTCTTCAGAATGAACATTGCATGCATGAACAGGATGTGCATCGGATTATGTTACTAAGGTACTGCCACACTAAACGCTCCCACTAACGATCACAATAACGACGCATACTAATGCGATCGTTTTTGTGATAGTTTTAATGTCGCTAGTAGCTGCCACACTTAGCGATCTCGTTAACGACGCATAAGCGGTTAGCGATCTCCTTAACGACTTTGCGATGTAAAAAACAGCGCACATCGTTCACAAAACGTGCCAGACACAGCGATATAGGCTCACCAGCGGGACGCCAACGATCAAAATACGGTACAGAACTCTAGTGAACGATCAGTGAGATCACAGCAGGGGCCACGTCGTTGCTACATGCCACACACAACAGCGTCACTAACGAGATCGCTAAATAGTGACGTATTTTAGCGATCTCGTTAGCGATCTTGTTTAGTGTGGCATACCCTTTAGATGTCCATTCAGAACACTATTACAAATCTTACATCATATTTAAGTAGCACATATCACTGCATCATATTAGAATATATTAATGAGTAACCAGATACTTGGAATCTTGAGAACATTTAGAACACTGCACTCGTCCGATTATTAGGACAATAAACAACTTAGCAAAATTAAAGTCTTAATGATTTAGAGGTTAGAAATAGCAGTCTACTCATTTATTTATCTGTATCAGGAATCTTAAATCGTGTGTTTGGAAACCCGGAACAGATCAGGGTACGCAACGTGAAATCGAGGAAGCTAAAGCATTGGGAGATAAATGCGTCAGAGGCGATTCACACCACTTCTCCCAAATTCTATTACATATTTGGGGGCAACCTCTGTTCCTATACACTATATTGTCATACAGTATTAAATGATTCACTAGCTTTTCCATTGATTGACCGTAGGTGTCCTTCCCCATCCATCTTAATGCTATCGCTTTCCTGGCGAGGAACAAAATATCACAGAGAAAAACTCTATCATAGTGTCACCAAAATTTCCTCATGCAAAATTCTAAATAATAATCTTACAAAATAAAAAAATCAGTACACAAAAAACAAGTAAAAAATCATTAAAAGTGAAGCAATGTATATAATCTCAATCTAAAACATTATTTAATACATCAGGACAAGAAATCTCCATTACCATGTGTATGTTCTGCCGCAACTTCGCCCGAAATATAACCTCATTAGGAAAAATATTAATCAATTTATACAAAATATAAAAATAGTTAAATGGAAAAAGAAAGAAAACGTAGCACGATCCCAACCAGAAATACAGGTCATACCTGGAGACAACAAAGCTACATTATCACGAGAGGTTTATGTTCCAGTATGACCAGGTACAAATAATAATTCATTAAAAAGGTGAGAAAAAGAAATAGTCCTCGTTACCTCGCAGAGTTGGAGGCAGCGGGCGCAGTAAAACCTTGGAGAATCCCCGTGGCTCAACATTGTGTCTTTTATGGAGAGTAAAGTAAAAAGCCCTTTCCCCGTGTCTTGTATTTCACAGGACATCTATTAGCCTCAGGACGGCGGCGTATGTTTGGAACACAAATATCAGGTTTTATTTAATTATGCAATAGATCTCTCTGCTAATAGCAAAATGCACTTATGGAAAAAAGGGGAAAACATTGTAACAAACGGTCCTAGAGTACAGGATCTGCACAGGATGGGAACATTAGGTGCATTTCTGAAAGAGACATGAAAATGGTCAAATGCCAACAGCAAAGTGCAGCCAAAATGAGCAATATAGTTACTTTATGTTTTTATTAGGAGAATTAGTTAAATAATTGAAGACACGTGACAATTTCGACCTAGTATTCTTCCTGCAGTTCTCATCGTCATTCACGCTAGCTCTCATGAGGCTGCTGTTTCTGACAACGGGTAACGCAGAAGGTCCTCCCTCCTTAAAGTCTTCATGGCAGTCTATCAGAACACTTGCCCTCTTTCCATGTCTCTTACTGAGTAACCTTACATTTAAAATTAGACCGTATTTTACTTTCTCAGATATCAATGACACAAATTCAAATTTATAAAGAAACACTGGGAGACGAAGCTCATCACATCAATGATGGAGGTAGTAGTTAGATTCTCATATCATTTGGCAGCCAAAACATTGCACTGGGAAAAGGAAAAGTAAACATGGTCACTAGGAAAGATAAAAAGTTGCCAGGCAGCTATGTAGGAAGAAGAACAAAAACAAATACTATTAGGCAGTGGAGAAAAGGATAATCACACACACCACTCCGCAACAAGACGAGAGCAACCCAAAAAGGCCACTGGTTGTCATGCTCCTGTGTTCAAGCCCTTGAGCCTGTGTTTTGTGGTCAGCTTCTCTGTCCATCGAGCCACAGCAGACACCTTTTTCTCCGGGTGTTTTGGTTCTGTTATTCTGGCTGCAATCTGTTTAGCATTACACAGGTGTTTTAATTTGTCTGCCCTATCATCTTTCGGGTGCA
>VIAB01001346.1:83790-94450 GCA_009801035.1 Oophaga pumilio
GATAACAAGAGCGAGCCAGTGATCGGATGTGGGGGGTGAATGAATGTTCAGCCATTCTGCTATAGTGTAAAGGCAGTCAGAGAAATTCCAGGTAGGGCTTTTCTCCTCGCTGAAACTACTTTTACTTTGCACCTACCTTATGTTTTTTTAGGAATTAGGCAGCATATAATCTAATAGTATAGTACGTCCTTTATACTATATTTCATATTTCGTGGTTATCTTTACTCACTCTGGGATCTTTCCTTTTTTCAGCACACTTTCCTTTTTGGAGGTAATTTATGTTCTGCATTACCCTCCGGTTCTTTAGGAGGAACGTGAAGCGCTTGACGGCCGTTCAGGTTGTTCAGGTCTGAGCTTATATCTTCTAGTCTATGGTTAGGGCTATCTCTGCCAACACAGGAACCTTTAAAGGCTGCTGGTCAGGATCTCTAGTCTTTATAGGAACCAGCAGGGTCAGTTGCAGTTTTTAGTTTGTTACCTTTTTTCCACCGGAGTGAGTTGTTACACAAACTTAACACTGGAGAGCTAAATAGGGCACTGAGCATAAGAAAGAAGGGAATTAACAGATTAATGGGCATCTGGACAGGAAATAAACAAACATGCCACTAGACATCGAGAATAAGGAAACCAAACATGCAAATGGACCCTGAGAAGAAATAAACATACCACTGGGAACCAAATATCTTACTGCTCACAAAAACAGGAGAGCCAAATATGCCTCGAGTCTAGACAAGAGAATAATAAGACAGGCCACAAGACACTGGAAAAAGAAGAGTAAGACAGGCCACCAGACACTAGGAAGAGAAGAAAAAGACGGACCACAAGACACTAGGAAGAGAAGAATAAGACGGGCCACAAGACAATGAGAAGAAAAGAATTAGACGGGCCATAAGACACTAGGAAGAGAAGAAGAAGACAGACCACAAGACACTGGGTAGAGAAGAATGAGATGGGCTACAAGACACTGGGAAGAGAATAAAAAGACGGGCCACAATACACTAGGAAGAGAAGAATAAGACGAGCCACAAGACACTGGGAAGAGAAGAAAAAGACAGGCCACAAGACACTGGGAAGAGAAGAATAAGACGGGCCACAAGACACTGTAAAAAGAAGAATAAGACAGGCCACAAGACACTGGGAAGAGAAGAATAAGACAGGCCACAAGACAAATAGAAGAAGGAAACATGTTGCTGGGCACAAAGAATATGGCACTAGGCACAGGCAGAAAGGGAACCAACATGCCACTGGAAACAGGAAGTGAGGAATCAAACCTGCTACTAAACACTGGAAAGAGGACAATTCAATAACTTACTACCATAAAAAAAAGTAAAAGGAGAGTCAACAGCATAGGCATTGAAATCCCATACCAATCCAATGGCGGTTTGTGGCACATGTTTTCAGGTAAAACTTCTTAAACAATTACATAAAATGAGCGGTCAACAAACAGACACTGCACACGGCCAAACCGCGACTGCCAGCCCAACCTGAAGAAAAGAAATTTTGAGGACGCAGCAATTGTCGCCAGGTTCTTTCCTCACTTGCTAAGTTTTGTGCTGAATTCTCATCGAAAAAGTTTTCAAGTTCTAAATCAAAACATTTGATTCTGCTAAGAAACACCACAACAAACAATAAAAAACAGGAATAAAAAAAAGGAGAAAAAAAGGATAAGAAATGTAACAGAGTCACGAATATCCAGAAACAAGACACATTAGCTAAGTAATGAATGACATGCAATCAGGCGGCTGATTAGAGACGATAATTGCTGGGGACGGGAGGCCGTTTTTGAATATAAATGCTGCACTTTGAGAAATAATTTAATTGAATACATTCTTGTTTACTTAAAAGTGAGCGCCATCTGGAGAAGCCGCGGAAATGAGGATCAGCAAAACGTATATATAAAAAAAATTAGGCAATTAAAAAATAAAGAAGAGATTTAAGTGTTAGATAATTAGAGCACGGTAGCTGTCCTAATATTAGGATGATTAGTACAATAGAAAAAAAAGCAGAGCTTATTTGTAAAAATATAAAAAAAGTGAAATTTCTAATTTTTTTTTTTTTTTTTTTAAAGAAGTTTTATAGAATTGAAAAAAAACATGGCTGATATTTTCCAAAACAATCTCCATGTTTGTCCTTAGGATGTGGTGGTACTGCAGCTCTGCCCCTTCCACATTAATGGAGTGGTGCTGCAATACCGGAAATAAACAGAAATAACAGTTTCTGGAAGAAAGTGGTCATGTTTAACTAATTTAGACAACCCCTTTACCCCACTGTTCAGACAATAATAACAAGTATCCCAGGACTTGTCGTGTATACAATGATGGCGGCCATAAATTAACTAAACAATACACCATGTTGTACTATTTGATTATAAGTTCAAAATAGTGAGTGCAGCTCTGGAGTATAATACAGGATGTAACTCAGGATCAGTAATGTAATGTATGTACACAGTGACTGCTGCAGCAGAATATTGAGCGAAGCTCTGGAGTATAATACAGGATGTAACTCAGGATCAGTACAGGATCAGTAATTTAACGCATGTATATAGTGACTGCTGCAGCAGAATAGTGAGTGCAGCTCTGGAATATTGCACAGGATGCTGCTCGGGATAAGCACAGGATAAGCCTAGTGCCAAACCTTATATAAGTGATAGATCTCCAGATCCAAAATTGTAGTACTATAAATTGCAAAACAATTCTAACTTTAAAAACTTAAATACACTATAGATATGTATTAACGAGAGAGTTCTGTAACCATCATGTATTGTGGAGAGGATCAGTATTTACCTGAGGTATGGACTCTGCACCTCCCTTGTTTGCAGGTTTGACAATAGACAGCAACTGAAATATACAAGCGCCAACAATTAGTCAGACGAGCGCAGGTCTGGAACACAAATCAGACGATACAAGATGTTGTGTCCATGCATACAATCAGGCCAACTTTTGCCCATATTTTAGGGTTCTGTGCACGCGAGTTGCAATTTCATTCTAAGCTGAAACTTGTACATGTGACTGTAAATGGCCGCTACAACCAAGTTTTTATTGCTCCAATGCATCCAAAATATAAAAAAGGAAGCAAATCTGCAAATAATTTTGATTAAATGTTTCTAACTTAAAAATATTACAGTACATAGACTTTGTCTGCAGTCTTTAAAACACATAGGTCGACATAGGAGCTGCATACACAAAAGAGATGCTTTTTTTTTCTCCACCGCTTGGCTCCACTGTTAGGTTTATGTAGCCACCAGAGGTCTGTTTTAGCCTTTGCTGACTTTTTAGCCATTTTGAGGCACTTTGTTTTTATATTGGTTGTTTAAGACTAAGAAAAAGCACTGTTCTTTTCATTCAGAAACAGCGCCACACATGGTCACAGGTCATGTCTAGTATTGCATCTCCATTAACATACAGATCCAGGCAGCAATACTTTTTATAATAACTTGTGGGTAGACATGGCATTATTTTTTTTTTAACAAGCCAGCCATGTTGTTTTGGCTCTGCACCTCCCCTTTAAGATGCCACTGCAGTGTATTGACTACTTACCCGCGGAGCTGCTGATAAACTTTGAATGACAAAGACGACAGGGTTTCCGGCGTTTTTTATTGCTTCCACGGCTTCTTCGTGGGTGGCATTTTTCAGCTCAACGCCGGATACCTGGAAATGACAGTCAGCCGGATCAGACCAATGACTAGATAATAATCCATAGAATTTACTCTCAAGTGCCCAACTGGACCCCTGATGTATTCAGGATGATTGTATAGTATTTACCCCACCATCATCACTATAAAAACAAAAAAAGAAGAGTCATGTGGAGTGTAAAAGGTCACAGGCAGGGTCGGAGTCAGCATCTGGGCAAGTGCCGGGGCCCTGAGCAGGCAGTCAGGCACACGGGTGTGCTACGAGAGCCCGGTGCCAGCGCCCACGAGTGGACCCCCAGGTTGGTTAGGGCCCCGATACTTGCAATACTTACGTATGGAGCAATATATGGGGCTAAATATTCTATATGGAGCATTATATGGGGATCATTATACTGTATGGAGCATTATATGGGCTCATTATTCTGTATGAAGAATTAAAAGAAGCCTTTCATATTGTATGTAGAACTATATGGGGCCCATTATACTGTATTGAACAATATATGGAGTTCATTATTCTGTATGGAGAATTATATGGGGCTCATTATTCTGTATGAAGCATTATATGGGGTCCATTATTCTGCATGGAGCTCTATGTGGCGCCCATAATACTGTATGGAGCAATATATGGGGCTCATTCTTTATGGAACATTATAAGGGGCCCATTATACTGTATTGAGCAACATATGGGGCTCATTCTGAATGGAGCGCTATGTGGTGCCCATAATACTGTTTGGAGTAATATATGGGGTTTATTATACTGTATGGAGCATTACATGGGGCTCATTCTGTATGAAGCATTATATGGGGTCAATTCTGTATGGAGCAATATATGGGCTCATTATTCTGTATGGAGCAATATATGGGCTCATTATTCTGTATTGAGGACTATGTGGTGCCCATAATACTGTATGAAGCAATATATGGAGCTCATTATACTGTATGGAGAAATACATGGGGCTCATTATTCTGTATGGAGCAATATATGGGCTCATTATTCTGTATGGAGCATTATATGGGGCTCATTATACTGTATGGAGGACTATACTGTCCAGTTTCTGAGCTATTGTAGAATTTACAATAGAGATCACTCATGTAATGTAAGAAGTGAAATCTTTGACTTCGTACTATACCGCTAATTCTCTGCCGTATCTGTACATCATAAATCGTGGTCTGTGTTAAAGGGGCCACTGAGACTCTTTTGCCTGGGGCCCACGAAAACTTGGAGCTGGTCCTGGTCACAGGGGTAACATGTGGACCGCCAAACAATTACATATTGGTTTCATATCCTACCAATAAGCGACAAACCTCTTTTGTATTTTTTCCGGGGTGCTCTAATTTTGTTAAATGGGCAAAGAAACTTTGCAATTTACTCCTTATTAAAAATCATCTCGGTAAAAAAAAAAGTTTTCTATTTCTATTATTTACTGTTCATTACCTGGACTACCGACCACCGCTGCAGGTTATCAGAGATGGCCAGTTTTCAAGGCAAGGAAAGCAAAACCCAAAGCTTTACAACCTGCCGGATCAGAGCCCCTGCAGTCCTCCAATGCTGCAAAGGCAAAACTGCCTCTTCTAGTGAGACCAGGAGTGCACAGTACGGATGATGCCGCTGGTCCGAACGGTCTATAGTCACAACACCGCCCCCGCGGCAAGCAGGAGCCGAGGAGACTGGGGAGCAGGGCTCTCCTGAAGGTGCATGTATCAATCCCTGTAATATTTATCTGATAATTATTTATATTAGCACATAATATGCAAATATCAGGGAATACCGAACTTATGACCCATCAGACAATATTAGAAGACAGCCCGGGTCACCGGCCAGCGCAGGGACAGGTAAAGCAGCTTTACAATGTGAGAACCGTGACAAACAGCTCCACTTATCCCAGTTTCCAGGATTCATGTTCGAGGAACAATACAAGAGGTAAGAATATTGTTTAAAGAAAACTACTGAAACCAGTGATATGGCCATATAGGGCCTAATAAAAACTAAAACCGACACCTGTCTCGTAGTAATCAAGCGTGACAGTGCGGAGATATCACCCAATGACGCCACATGCAAATTATCATGGAAGTGCATTGGGGGCGTGTCAGTGCGCAAACTGCATCGACACGCCCCAATGCACTTCCTGGCTAATTTGCATTGGTCTTCAAAGCTTAATATCTCAGCACTGGCACATCGGAACTTGTACTGGGACCTGTACAGCCATATCAGTAGCACAATCGTTCTTTCAGGCTCCATTTAACGACATTACACCCCTTTTTTTTTATATATTTTTTTATTATTATTTGGCACATATTTGGTTAATTTTAGTTGCACTTACTTCCAAAATTTTATCTCCAGTCTTTAGAGCCTTGGTTCTTCCGGCAGGACTGTCCTCCAGAACCTGCTTGATAAATATCCCTTTCAGCTCTTCCCCATTCTTCAGGCGTTTTATGATGGTTTGTCCTCCCACGATGCTGATCCCCAGGGAAACCTGAGGTTCTCTCCAAATTTCAACCCTGAAGATCAGAACATAAGATTCCATCAGATCAAGTGAACGGTAAAAATCCTCATGTTGATCTAAGGTGTCACTTACACGCGGGGAGCCCCCCAGTGGCTGAATGTTGGGGTCTCCTCTCCTTCCCCTTCTTCACGCTCCGGTAGCTCACTAAAAAAAACAAAACACAAAATTAGATATTTTGTAACAAGAAGCTGAAAACAGGAGAAATTTCACCTTTCACCTCAACAGCGACCACCAAAGTTTTGAAACAGCCCAGCCTGAGACCAAACTTGAATCCAAGTGACAATCTCTGGGCGAGCAGTAGAGGGCGCTGTACACAGGAGACGCCCCTGCAATCTGATACATGTGGAGCTACTGTAAGGAAGAGGGGGCAAAGATTGTGCCATGCTGATGGACTGCGACCCCTAAAAAATCAGAAATTCAAAGGGGACTTTAACAAAGTATGGGTTTAAGGGTGTGCATATTTATGCAACCACATTATTTTACTTTTTATATCCAAAATTGTTTCAGCTTATTTCTCTATGGGTTTCTCCAGATTATGGGAGACACTAAAAAGGTGGGAAAATTTCTGAAACACTTAGGTGTGGCATGATTTTGTTTACATGATAAAACGTGGGGTGTGTAGACTTTTTATATCCTGAAGCGTTAGCGCAAAGTAGGAAGAAAAGCTTCTAGGCAAAAAAAAAATAAAAAATTAAAAAAGTATAACCACGTAACTTTATACAAAATATTTTTCGATACCTAAGGTGTAAGAATGTATCACTGTGTCGGAGATTTGAAATATTCAGTGCAAAAAAAAAAAAAGCATCTGGATGTGTGTAAAATACATAACATTCTACACAGAGGAAAGCAGGCAGCGCCACCTAGAGGCCATTACTGGTTTTTCATATAGGATTTTTTTTTTAATCCATTTTTAGACATGGCCCCCTCAGAGGCATCATCTGCAAATAAAAGCAGTAAAGTGTGAACAAAGCTGCGCAACCCTATAAAACCTGAATAGTGCCAAGCTGCAAATCCTGACGCAGCCTTAAGTCTGGGTGACAAGAGACCAGCAATCGCACATTAATATGCTTTATTTTTCAAAAACAAAATTTAAATTTCACAGACCAGAGAATTGCCATGAAAAGCAGAAGGAAGATTCTCAAACGTTAAATATCCCTTTAAGAGGACACGTCACTTGCCATAAATATGCAATCTTTTACCAGGTGCAAATGTCGCCGTTCTCCCGCTTTTCTTTTATTCCTCTCTCTTCCGGAGATATGACCCTCTCTCCCCTGTGTGTAATTCTTGTAATTTTAGCCAAGTGGGTGTCTTCTTGAGGACCACACCCACTTGGCTAAGAAGACTAGATTGACATACAAGGAAGAGAGGGCCATATCTCAGGATCAGAGAGGAATAAAATAAAAATAAGACCAGTGAGCAGCAGCATTTTACAGATTTATGGCAAGTGATCCCCTGCAAGTGTGTACAGGTCTTCAGCCTCTGGGTGTAGATTAAAGGGTTCCCATTCAATGACAGCAAGCGGAGATTGAAGAAATGAAGCACAAAGCGAATTATAAAGTCAAAGCTGGAAAAAGTTTCAGAACTTTCTGTTTAATAAACAAAGTTTATCGAGTTACTTTTCCCACTTCACGTAGATTTTACACATTGCATTTGCTACAGTATCAGCAGCTTATTAAGGCTCGACAATTCGTCAAACCCTCCGATGCTGGCGGGGTTCAGCGAGCGGCTTCTAGACTCTCTGAAAGTCTTAAACTGCCCTCCTGATTAAAAGATATAACAAAAAAAAAAAAAAAAAATACATAAAATCCTCCCCACAGGAGATGAGACACTAAAAGTTGATTGGCAAAAGCCGTTAATGGGACTTCAGAATATCCTTTAGAAACCCAATTTATCATTCCATTATGGAGTCAGAAGTAGCGAGCTCATTATATCCTCGTAAAATTATACGCCTCCTGAAATGATGCGAACCAAAACACAATCACTTTTTACGAGCTCCCCCTTACAAAAGCCAAATAGATCAAGTCGTTGCAATCTTGGAATGAGTAATGTCGTCCCTCCAAAAGACCCCCGGGCCCCTCGTGTCTGCAGAACGCCCCAGTCTGAACCCCAATTTCTAATGTTGAAAAAAAGCCAAAAAATATTTAACTTGAAAGGAAAGCAGTAACATGGCAAAAAAAGGAAAAAAAAAAATCTAGATTTATCATTATTTTATTAAAGTCACTAAAGAGATGATGTAATAAACTGTCCCAAATTAATGGCTTTAAATATCTCCGCAGGTTATCCCTGCCACTTAGATTTAGAGGCTTTTCCTGCTATTAAAAAAAAAAAAATTAAATACCCGATTGGGGTATTGTGAGGGAGGGGGTGATCCTTTTCGTATGCCCAGAGTGGAGATCGATTATAAACAGAATATCTCGCCCTAGAGGACAATTCATTGAGAAAAAATGGATAGTGTGTAATACTTCATCTCACCTCCGGGGGAGCTGCAGGAAAAGAGAACACTTACTCCCAGATTTCTACACAGATTACAGATTTTCATTGCAGTCCCAGCCGGTCAGGTGATAAATTATAGATCTCAAGTAATCTATTTGATCTATCCTACAGCTGTCAGTTTAAAAAAAATCTAAAGCAGCAACTATGTAATAACCACGAGAAATTTTATTGGTAATGTATGCCAAGAATATATATATTTCTAGATTTTTGTGCATGCTTTGCCTGTGGATTGAGAACAACAACTCCTAAAAACACAGCAAAAATTAGGTATAAAAGAGGTCACCACTAGGGGGAGCTTACTGAAGACAGACTGATCACTGATATTAGTGGGAGCTTTATAAATTCATAGGCAGTGAGCTCCCCCTAGTGGTGATTGTCTGTGGCCAACTTTTATTAGCTATCTACTGTATATGGCTAAACAAGTATTTAAACCTCTATATAATAATATAAAAGAAATTGTGTTCCTGACTCCAATGCAGACAACATGGCATTCAAGTACGATATTCAGTGTGCGGTTTTGCAGCAGTCAGAGAAATAATATAAAAGTTACAGACGATCACATACATGGATGATAAACTCTGAAGACGCTGAGCCCCGGAGTCTCTCTCTGTTCTATGGCTCCTCTTCAAAACGATTGCATCTGGATCAAAAATGATGGTGGGCTCCTTAAGGAAAGCTGTTTCCCCTGCAGCAGAAAAGGGTACTGGATAAGACATGGCACTGCTATCATTTCTATCACTGATCTTATATATAATGGCGGATGCGTCCTTCTGTCTGAAGCCAGGACGGGCGGTGCCTGTACATCGTGGCGCCGGAGTCAGCGAGCGCGCATACCGCCCTACAGCACCATTTTATTGAAGACATTGTGTATTCGATTTCGCAGACACAGTGTCAACAAAATGGCGCCAATATCGCAAAATGTGCACGTCGACTCCGGCGCCATTTTATTGAAGAATTGTACTACAACATCAACATAGCAGTGCATACGCGCCGGTTCTCGCCATTACTCCCAATGGCCGGAGCGTGTGCACTGCTATGTTAACGTTGTAGTATATTACGACGTTGTTGTATATTACTTCAATAAAATGGCACCGGAGTCAGCGCGTGTGCATACTGCAATCTCTGGCACCATTTTATTGAAGACACTGTAAAGGCAAATTCGCAGACAAAAAAATGGCGCTGGTTAGCGCGGTATGCGCATGCACTGTCTCGAACACCATTTTATTAAAGAATTCTACTACTACGTCTTCATGGCAGTGCGCATGCGCCAGCCATCACCCTTTTGCCTTTGGCCGCCGTGTGCACACTGCTTTGTTGACGTTGTATACAATGCTTCAATAAAACGGTGCCGGAGATCGCGCTATGCGCTCGTGCTGACACCAGCGCCTTTTAATTGAAGTAACGTACTACAGCATTTTATGTTGACGTTGTAGTACATCACTTCAATAAAATGTGGCCAGAGTCAGCGTGTGCGTATACCGGATCGTCAGCCCTATACCAATAAGAATGCTGGCTGCTCGGGCGCAGAACGGGTTCAATACCAGTACAAGGTATATATATATATATATATATTACATACCGCAGCAGCCTGGATTCTGTCTATGCAGCAGCAGAAACTTGCTACCGTAAAACACACCATGTCTGCTGAGGGGCGACAGAAGGAGCCAAATACATTTTTTAATCCCTCTATTATATAATACGGGGTGATAACACGTGATACCAGCAATAAACACAGTCCTGTTCACTTCAATGGGCCGAGCTGCAGATTCAGACACCCCCCACGGAGAGGTAAAGGGTGACGACACTGCAAACAGCTCCTCGTAGCTCAGCTTCCTTTGCCTGTGGATCCATGTGGGTTAACTATAGTCAGATACTAACGTTGCTCCGGATCTAAGTCGAGGATTATTTCCTCCGGGCTGTGGATATCGGAGTGATGTGCGTTCAGGGCTTCGAGGGGCAGCGATCGGGATCCGGAGTCACTCAAATCTCTGTACTATAAAAAGCAAGAAAACAAATGAGAGCGTTAACCCCT